>APFE030493362.1:0-98877 GCA_000404065.3 Pinus taeda | reverse complement strand
AGAAGAGAAGTTGAGATGCACTAGGATGCAGAAAGGGGAGCGAATAGACCCCTTCCTTAAGAGGCTTCAAGAAGTACAGGATTCGCTGCGTTAAGTAGGGTCAGGGCCCCAACCTACAGAGTTTGTTCGATTAGCGCTAAATAGTGTTTCTGAAGATTGGCAAGTGTTTGTCCAGAGCATCCTCGGCAGAGAACACCTACAAGATTGGGAACGTGTATGGGCTGATCTGTAGCAGCAAGAGATGAGGTGTGATCTGATGAAGGCAACAATTAGTGGCAGTAGCAGCAGTGGGACAAAGGCTATGAAGGAAGAGGAGTCCACCTCTTGGATCAAGACCTTGCTACGGGAGCCCATAGTCAGCAGTAGTAGGACGGACCAGTGTCAGGTGGTGTAGTCAAGTGCCAGAGTGACAGATGCAGTAGCTAGTAGCAGTCAAATACTAAGCAGCGCAGAGCAAAGTTGGCAGTAGTGCAATTGGCACGGAGCAAAGTTGGCAACAAGGAAGTTGGCACAAAGCAGAGTCAGCAGCAGCGCAGAGGCCTCAGTGACAACGCAGAGTCAGCAGCAACGCAGAGGCCTTAGTGACAGCGCAGAGTCAACAGCAACACAGAGACCTCAGTGATAGCGCAGAGTCTAGCAGCAATCAGAACTCGGATGACGGATGCATCATACTGAACCTAAGTTGCACAAAACGGGGAAACAGGTACAAGTTTCCGAAACGGAAAGCGATACGAAATGCGACCTCCCCAAATTTTGGAAACGGGGAAACGCGAATATATATATAATATATTATATAATGAAAATATTTAAATATATATAATGTGCAATCATAAATGCAAATATATAACATTATAATTATTACACTTAAACATAATGATTTAAATTTAGCATCATCATTTTACTCATGAATGACACTTAAATGGATAATAAAATTCGGAATATCTCAAAAGTCAACTTTAATTATTATATATCCAAATCTCAAAATCAGCGTTTATTTATATTAATATATGAGGCTGCAAGTACAATAAAAACTATAAGGCTGCAAGAGAGAGATCCAAATCAAGATTTTCTGCATCTACATCCCATTCTTTAGAAGGACCATTGTTGCATTGGGAGTCTCCTCCTACATAGTCAAACGACCTTAGTGCTCTTGATTAAATGCACGTTTCATACCCTAGTACCCTACATGATCTTGATTATTAGGAGTTTCCCCTGCATAGAGGGCTTGGTTCTCTTGATTAAATACAAGTTCCATACCCTAGTACATGATAAAATCCAATGGAAACATTGCAATCCCTCCAATCCTGAAATCCTGAAAAACAAATAAGTCTGCCGGATTTTGAGTGAGATCTAAAATTCTACTTTCTCCATATGAAATCCAATGAGGGCGAAACCACTCTCAAACATCCTGAGTCATTTCATGGTAATGTTAAAAATTTAAGTAAAAGGATGAAAATGAAAAATAAAGGAGAATATCATTTTTACTTTAAGAATTTAACATTACCATGAACTGCATATCAACACTAGGGCAAAAATTCACTTTTATAACTTTAGACACGCATCTAGAAGCAACAAGAAGTCACTAACATACCTTAAAAGTAAATTAAAAAACAAATTAAAAAAAAAACACAAGTTAATGAGGAAACGTGGGTTGTACGGCCGTGAAACGCGTTTCCGGCCATACAGGCCACGTTTCCATTTCGGGAAACGTGGCAGTACAGCCGGAAACGCGTTTCACGACCGTACCAAACGTGTTTCCGCGTTTCGTACCCGTTTCCGTACGGAAACGGACCTCTATACCACGTTTCCTGCAACATAGTACTGAACACAGTTAGTTCAGTGTTTTGGATGTTTTTCCGTTGCAGATGTTGCAATGGCAGCAACAACAGAATTGCAATGCAGACACAGTAGTTGACAACAATTCAACAGAGTCAGCAGCAGCACGAATGCAGCGCAAAATAGAGTTGCAATGCAGACACAGTAGTTGACAACAATTCAGCAGAGTCAGCAGCAGCATGAATGCAGCGCAAAATAGAGTTGCGCAGTAGTTGGTGGGCAGTGAGGCCAGACATCAATAGCACAATAGGAGATGATGCAGAGACAGAGTGATGCTTTAGTTAGTTGCAACACTAGAGCACATTCGCCGCTAAGACAGAGTGTTGATTTCTGGTAGCATTGGATGTGCTCTAGCCTCAAGATTTTGCAGGGAGGCTAGAGTCTAGGACAATGCATTCCACAATACCCAGAAATCATTTTGGAAATTCCACCCGGAGGAGGTTTAATTAAAATTATTAATTATTTTTAATGGATGCCTAAGTCTAAACTTAAGAAATTAAAATAATTAAATTGTATTAATTAAACTAGGTGTGAACCTTCTAGAGAAAGACGAGGATCAAGTCAAGATGATCTGAGCCATTGATTAGAATCTAATTTGGGTCGTTGATTGATCAATGAAAAGATTATAAGAAGAGGCTTGATGGGCATTTGGAAAAACACATCGAGTGAGATCGAGAGATCAATTGCTCAAGAGAGCAGCGCAACAGTTGCAGGAGAAGCCATTAAGGAGATTTTTTGCAGTGAGGGGCAGGGATAGTTTTCCGGTTGGAGAGTTTCCTGATCCGGGGATACATTGCAGAGGAGGCAGAGAGAGATCCAGAAGAGGCAGCATAGAGCCACGTTGAGATAGTGTAGAGCCCTTGAGGAGATTCGCAAATGTGCTGAGGAGCAAATCAGATCCAGTGCCAGCAACCGAGGTGTGAGACCGGAGGGCCAGAGGATTGAGCATATAGCCAGCAAATCGATCAACAAGATGGAGTGACGCAATCCCTATCAGTTGTGACGCAGAGCAAAGCAGTGACTACGTAGAGACTGCGCAAAGGTAGCTTGGGGCTAGCCATTTAGTTGTTGGATCAGTGTCGAATCGCAGTGATAGTGTGAGGTATTTCTCACTAATTTCTCTACCAATTAGATTCTTTGTATTAGATAGCCAGTAAGGCATCCAAAGATTGTATTCAGAAACTACTGCTTAATAATTAAAACCCTCAACTGCTGCACCGGTTTTCCCACATTGGGTAACCAATTTTTCACAGGTGATGCCCCTTTTAATGGCATGCACTGGTAAAATTTGTGTTCTCTGCTCTTTTATTATTATTATTTTTTCATGCATCTAGTTTGTTGGTGAAATGTCCTTGCAATATTTTGCTTCATACTACATAGTAAGATTTATATTCCTACAATGGCTCATTAACTATCATTTGCATTTAGATATGTATTTTCCCTCTTCTTTTTCCTTAAAAAAATCTACTCAACACATTGTGACAAGGATAACAAAGAATACCACATGTTGCAGAAGCAGTTCAAGATTTTTTTTCAATACTTTCAACATTCATCTTTTGTATTCGTTCAAATTCCTGCATTCTGATGTAGCATAGTATACGAATCTTTGCTTTCATGATACACAGTTGAAGGATTTAGAGTAATCCTGGTGATGTTGTCGAATGTAGCAATGTAGTTTAATCACATGTTGCCTTTCAAATTGTAAAAACATGTTCATAATTTTCTTCAATAGTAGTTCTTTACGATCATAAAAAGGATCTATGCATGAAATAATCCTTTGCAACAATTTGTACTTCATCTTCTGTTGACCTAGATTTCTTGATATGAAATTTGCAACTAGTGTGGTTCAGATGTCGATCTCATGATTCTTCATGATGAAGACTTCTTGGAAACTCAACACAAAGATGAATAAAATCTGCTCCTTTAGGCTTGATGGTAGCATACATGTTTGAAGATATCTCAATTTTGAATGTAGCATCGTAGCTTAATTACCTGTTGTCCTTTGGATTTAAGGGCCATTTTTATTTCCATAGTAATCTCTTTGCTTCTACTTGCATGTATATATTTGAATGCATCTGAGGTTTTCATAGATCAAATGTCAGCTAAATACAGGGACCATCATAATGTACATTGATGCATTCCATATAAACATTTTGATTTATCAGAAGATGAAAAATTTTGAGAAAATTCTGATGATGCAATCATACAATGAGTTAGGCTTATCTTCCAACATGATTTGAATGGATATGCAAATGTCTTAATAGGACTATGTACATTTGAAAATATTTATTTACACGCTTATGTACAAAAAAAAAAACATGTGTACAAAAAAATTTCATTAAAGATTGAACTTTTGAATGTTGAACCTAATTGATGTTGCTAGCACATGAAGAAAGTGACTTGATCTCACAATTTGACGATGCCTTTGTTCTTGCTACTTCTTAACTGCTTCAAATTCTTGACATAATCATAGGCTTCTTGTTCCTCTTCATTACTCCTTTCTACTCCTGTAATCTCCCCCTTAGATCGTGCACTTAATTTCATATACACTGTAATGTTTTAGGTTCTCCTTTTGAAGTCACATTAGTGAAAAGAATTTGCAGGAACTACCCCTCACTTGTTTCTCAGATATTCAAACGATTATCTAGCAAAAGGCTTTGTAAATATATCTGCTATTTGTTCTTTTGTGGGTATGTACTCCATTTTCACTATTTGTTCAGCCACCTGTTCTATGAGAAAGTGGTACTTTATAGGGATATGCTTAGTCTTTGAATGAAGTACAAGAGTTTTTGAAATGCTTATTGCACTTGTATTGTCACATTTGATAGATATAGGTTCACTGAAATTTACCTTCATATCCTGTAGTGTTTGTTTCATCCACAACACTTGTATGCAACAAGTTGCAGCTGCTATGTATTCATCTTTTGTTGTAGATAGAGAAACTGATGATTGTTTGTTGCTAAACCATGCTACCAAAGACTCTCTTAAGTAGATTGCACCACCACTTGTACTTTTTCTGTCATCCACACAATTGGCCCAATCCGCATTTGTGTATGTTGTCAATGTATAGTCCTTACATTTTGGATACCATAGTTTGTAGTCTGTAGTCCCTTTCAAATATATGAATATCCTCTTCGCTGCTAATAGATGATTCTGTTTAGGTGCTGATTGATATCGTGCCACTAGTCCGATTGCCAACACTATGTCTAGTCTAGAAGCTGTTAGGTATAGCAAACTTCATATCATAGATCTATAAAGCTTTTGATCAACATCAGGCGATTAATCATCTGCACATAGCTTGCATCCAATTTCCATGGGGGTTGAGACAGATTTACGGTCGTCCATAAATTTTTTGAACATATCTTTCAGGTATTTCTCTTGGGAAATAAATATGCCTCTAGATTTTTGTAGAATTTACAGTCCCAAATAAAAGGTAAGTTCTCCAATCACTGACATCTCGAACTCAGATTTCATCTCTCTAGCAAACCATTTTACTAGATGATCTTTATTGTTGCCAAACATAATATCATCCACGTACACAACAACAGTTAGTAATTCACCTCCATCAGCCTTTATGTACAAATTACTATCAACTCCTCCTCTCCTGAAAGACTGCTTTTTGAAGGTACTTGTCTGGTCTAGAGTACCATGCTTGTGGTGCTTGTTTAAGACCATACAGTGCCTTCTTTAACCTGCAAATATAATCAGGTTTATCTTATAACAAAAACCCTTCAGGTTGTTCCGGAATCCATATAGACCTCTTCCTCAACTTCTCCATTTAGAAAAGCAGACTTCACGTCCATTTGTTATACTTTGATATCCTTGTAACAAGCAAAAGCCAAAAACATCCTGATTGCCTCCAATTTCGAAACTGGTGCAAAGATTTTTTCATAATCAAGACCTTCTACTTGTGAGTACCCCTTGCATACTAGTTTGGCTTTGTTTCTCACAATTTGACCCTGTTCATTCATCTTGTTTTTGAATACCCATTTTGTGCCAATGACATTCTTTTTTATTGGTCTTGGTGTTAGTTCCCAAGTCTTATTTTTTTCGATTTGGCCTAACTCCTCATTCATAGCTTCTATCCAATATTTGTCTTTACTTGCTTCGTCAAAATTCTTTGGTTCAATCTATGACAACATAGCAATATGAATTTGGTCTACAAGTTGCCTCCTTGTTTGCACTCCTTCACTTTTATCTCCAATGATTTGACTTGCAGGATGGTTCTTTTGTGTGTCTTGAGGGATCTTTTGAATGAGACTTTGTATCTTCTAAGTCTTCATCTTGTACTTCATTTTCTTTATTGTCATGATGGTGATGATCTGGAGGATTAATAAAACCTATGCTTCTGTTCTTATCAGGTAGTTCTTCATCAAACTTTACATCTATGCACTCCACAATCTTATGCAACCTTTGATTATAGCACCTATATCCCTTACTTTTTGATGAATATCCCAAAAATATTCCTTCATCTGATCAAGCATCAAACTTTCCTAGCTTTTCATCATTATTTTTCATATAGCATTTACACCCAAATACTTTATAATGCTTGATTGATGTTGGCCTCCCGTGCCACAGCTCATAAGATGTCTTATCACAGTTTGGTCTGAGATGTGCCTTATTGAGAATATGTATTGTTGTATGTACCACTTCTGCCCAATAGATTTGAGAAATGTTTCTTTCTTGCGTCATGGCTCTAGCCATTTGTTGAATGGATTTGTTTTGTCTCTCTGCAACTCCATTTTGTTGAGGTTTGTCCGCAATAGTATACTGTCATTTTATGCCAAGTTCATTACAAAGGTCTGCAAACTCATCTGAGGTAAATTCACCTCCTTTGTCTGACCTTAAGCACTTTATCTTGCACCCTGTTTGGTTTTCTACTAATGCCTTGAATATTTTGAACTTCTCAAATGCTTCTGACTTATTTCTGAGAAATTTCACCTATGTCATTCTCGAATAGTCATCAATTATCAACATGATATATTTTTCTCCTCCTGGTGCTTTTGTTCTGGAAGGCCCGCACAAATCCATATGAACTAGTTGCAAAGGCTTAGTACTTGATAGTTTATCTTTGACTTCGAATGATGTTCGTGTTTGTTTACCCATTTGAAATGACTTGTAGATAGTTTATTAAGTCTTTTTTATAGTTGGTAGATCTCTAACTACTCTCTTCTTAGTGAGCTTGATAATGTGGTCAAAATTGAGATGCCCCAATCTCTTATGCCATAGCCATGATTCATCTTGTTTGCTTATGTACCATTCTTCACTCTCTTCCTTCAAGATATATACATTATTCTCTGTTCGAACTCCTTTAGCCAGAATCTTCCCAAATCAATTCTTCTGACATAAGCTCTACAATCTATGGTTTTATGTCTAAAATTTTTACAGCAGTAACAATATCCATAGAAAAAATATTTGTACCTAGTAGTGGATGTTCTTTGAGAATATAAACATCTTGACATTTGATAATCTTGTCTCTTGAAGAAGTATGGTCTGTGATAGTTTGTTGTTTGATCGTCCATTCTTTTTGTCTTATGTACTTTTCCAGAAGTGTTTCTTTGCAGCCATTCATTTGATGTTCAAGTATTGTTCAATTTTTTGTTCTCAGATTGATGTGAGTTATCTTTTTTTTTGCCAATGCAAGAGTCAGACCTTCTATTTCAATAATCAACAAATAGAGTACATAATATACAACCAATCTCGAAGGGTCGTAGAGCAAGGAGAGAACCCAGCGAAACCTGTAACCGGGCCCAAGGCCAAAGCTTCGCCCCCTACAACTAAACCTTACAACTCTCTAAAGAAAAATACAAGAATCTGGATTCGGATCCGAAGAGGAACAAAAATGCCAAACTATAAAGTTTTCATATCCGCACAACTCCCTAACTCGCGAATCAGAGAAATGAGTGTTAAGCCACCTCCGGCCAAGAACAAATTGCTTCCCGCCATTTTCCTAACTTGCTTCTTTAATCTCAACGTCGAATCTCCCCGCTCGATCCAACAGCCATGGCTAAAATCGCTATGCAAAGCAGCACGACTTTTACCTAGAGGACCCACCAACATGCACGAACAATCTCATCCGTAGATCTACCTAGTAGGATCCGACGGTTGGGGATAATATCGCACCCGCCTACATTCACGAACAATAGCATGCGATGAGGGCAGTATTCCTCCCGACCCCACCGCCACGCGAAGCACTCTAAATGGAATCGCTCCCGAAATGGAAACACTGTTTCCCGCTTGCTAGGGCTGCGATCACCGGAAAACCACTTAGGCCGCGGAAAAGCTAACAAAGAGGAAAAAACCCCTGGTTTCGTGACCTCCGAGAAATCCCGGCTTCCGACTGCTCGCTGCATTTGCCCTACCAGAACCGATGTGACCTGAATCAACCACCATCCTGTCTGTTATCCACAAAACCCAATCGCCCTCGCTGTTGCAACTAGAAACTGCAGTGAACATATTAACCCGGGATGCGAGGGTTGAACCCTGCAAGCAACCCGCATTAAACCCGAATATGAATAAACCGCTAAACCAAAAACTGCTAGTCATTTGTACCCTTCCATGGCTCTATTCAGAAACACTGTCTTATCTTCATCTACTTGGTCTTGGCACTTCGCTTTTAATCTATTATGCAGTAGCTCTTGCCAGTTCTTCACCACCCTATTATCTGTGCAAATCACTCCTTGATTGGCCAAAAAATCTACCAATTTATTGGCCATTCTTTGCACATGAATAAACCTGATTGTTCTCGGAATCTGAACGTAATTGTGTATCCGTTGAAAGACCTGGATCAGCCTCTAGTTGCTCGAGGCTTTTTTTGGCTTCGTACCCCAGCTGATTTTCTTGACCGAGTTAATAATTAACCATGAATCAGCTTCAATGATCACATTTTGGCGGATATCCTGAACCAAGAACTCTAGACAGTGCTCCACTGCCATTAATTCTACCATGTTGTTGGTGGCTCTTCCTAAATGGCAATAGAAGATGAACAGAATATTTCTGTTTTCATCCCTTAACACCCCTCCATGGCCGGCCGTGCCCAGATTACCTTTTGAAGCACCATCAATGTTGAATTTCATAAAACCCTTAGGGGGAGGATGCCAGAAATCTAGCTCAGGATCCAAAATTGAAACTTTCTTATCCAATCGCTGAAGAATAAGTCCCTGCAACTCTAGCTGACAGAGAATCCTCAAATCTGTTGCCGAAGGTGGATTCGTAGGGAGATTTCGAACTCTAGTGCCAACCATCTCCTTAAGCTGTTTTAGGATCAGATCATGAAGGTAATGGAAGGGTTTTTTAACATTCTTGAAGATTCTATTGTTCCTTTCTTTCCAGACATTCCAAATAATGAAGCTTGGTGTAAGGGCCCAAACTAAACCAAGAACTTCATTATCCGAAAAGTTTCTTCTCCAGTTGATAAGGATATGGATAATACTCCCATAGTCCCTGTCAGACTGTTGGAAGATGGAGCCAAAAGAATCCCATAGCCTGGAAGTGAAAATGCAGTTGTTGAGGAGGTGCTCCATTGTTTCCTCTTGAGCTTCACAGAGCTGGCATCTGGAAGGTCCTAGGACACCCCTCTTCTGAATGTATCCCAGGTCAAAATCTTCCTATGTAGAACCAGACACCTAAAAATTTTAATTTTCATCCAGCCTTGATGCCTCCATAGATTTTGCCAAATCTTATCCGGAGCATGGGAATCTAGTCCAGGGAAGATGAGTTTTGCTTCCTTGAGCTTAAAGGTACCCTCATTGTTGTTGCCCCATCTCAGCTAGCCATGCCCCCCTGATACTAGAATTTTCCTTTGTTCTAACACTTTCATTAGTATCTCAGCCTTAGCTTTCAGGGGGCTGTCATCATTGAAATAAAATCTTCTCCAATTTCTCCATTTCTCTATACTGTTGTTTTGATCCCAAAAATCTTTAACCTTGGAAAGCCCCTCAGTATCTGCCTCTGCTTTGAGGTCCTCCAGATCCTCTTTTAACAGAATAGGTTCTTGTTGCCATCTGTCCTCCCAGAATAAAGCTAAGTCTCCCCCTCTAATTTCCCAGAAGTTGTTATCTTGAACTAAGCCCCTGTTTTCCCAGGCTTTATTCCAGATGTGTGATCCCTTTATATTACCATCCATCCTTATGTGGTCATTATCTTGCCATGAGCTAGCATATTTTTCTTTCCAAATGTTTGCCCATTGAGCCTCTAGTTCTTTTATCCAGCACCACCATAATTTTGTCGCTAAGACCTTGCTTAGAATCTCAGGATCTTCCAATCCAAGACCCCCGTGGTTTTTGGGTTTGCAAATTTTTTCCCAGGCTACTAAGGCCCATTTCTTCCTTTCTTCCCCCTTGCCCCAAAGAAAGTCTCTTTTTATGTTTCTAAATTGATGAAGGACTCCTGTATGTTTTTGAATTGATGCAGGACTCCTTTAGGAGCTGGGAGAGCTGAGAGCATAAAGACTGGGATTGATTGAAGTACAGCTTTTGTGAGCACCAATCTACCAACCAAGTTTAAGGATCTCATAGTCCATTTCCTGATTTTATCTTGCAATTTATTAATCATCGGCTCCCAGATGCTGTTGTGTAATGGTTTATCAGTTAGAGGAACTCCCAGATATTTTGAGGGGAGAGAATCTCTTTGAAAGCCCAGAATTCTAGATATGTTCCTCTGAGTAGCAATATTAGTATTGAAGAAAAAAATCTTAGATTTGGAGAGATTAACTTCCATACCTGATACCTGAAGCCATGGCAAAGTCACTGAGGATTTGTTTGTACGCAAGAGCTTCTTTGACTGTGGGGATTCCTTGCAGCATGGTATCATCAACAAATTGTTGATGAGTCAAGGCCTGTCCATTGTCAGAAAGTTGGAGACCTTTGATTTTACCAACTTCTTTAGCATGCTTGATAGACCTACCCAGTCCTTCCATCATGGGGATGAAGAGAAAGGGAGAGAGTGGGTCACCCTGCGTAAGACCTCTAGAAGGAATGAAAGTCTCCAAGGGAGAACCATTGACCAGAATTGAGAAGTTGGAAGAAGTAATCAGAGCTAGGGTTCACCTCACCCAATTGTGATCAAACCCGAAAGCTATAAGAACCTTCCTGATATAGGTCCAATTCAGCTTATCATAAGCTTTGGCTATGTCCAATTGCATGATCATTCCAACCTTTCTCTTGCTAGTTAGAGAGTGCACCACTTCATGTGCTTGAATGATGTTATTAAGAATTTGCCTTCCTTCCACATATCCCGATTGTTCCACAGAAACTAGGGTGGGAAGGAGGGGTTTGAGTCTATTGGCTACAACTTTTGGTATTATCTTGTAAACCATATTGCACAAAGCTATTGGCCTGAACCTATCAGGGGTTTGGGCCAACTCCTGTTTAGGGATCAGGGCTATGAAAGAGGTGTTTAGAGCCTTCAAAATAGTTATGTTCATTCTGGAGTCTTCCACTACATTCAGAATATCATGTTTGACAACATCCCAGCAAGCTTTGAAGAAGTCAACATTGAAACCATCCGGGCCTGGCGCCTTACCATTCTGCATTTCTTTGAGTACCCCACTAACCTCCTCTTCAGTCACAAGCCTGTAAAGGTTGAAATTATCCTCTCGAGATACCAGCCTAGGTATATGTTTAGTAAAGTCCCTAATGGAGTGCTCTCTATCATGACAGGTTTCTTGTGCTATGCTTCGAAAGTGCTAAACTAGAACTGCTTCTATTTCTTCCTGAGAATTGAGAAGATTTCCTCCTCCGTCCTTGATCAAAGAAATCCTATTATGAGCTCTATTCGCCATGGTGGATTTGTGGAAAAATCTGGTATTACGTTCTCTTTCTTTTAGCCACTGAACTCTGGATTTTTGTCTCCAAAATATTTCCTCTTGTTTACATAAATTCTCCCAGGTTTGATGATATTTGGTGACTTGATCACTTCTGACTTTATCAAAGCCCTCCTTGATAAGGGCTTGGTTGAGTTCCTGCATTTTACCTTCAATAGATTTTTTCTCCTCAAAAATATTGCCATATTCATTCTTGTTCCAATCTTTAAGTTGGAGTTTGATGTGTTTGTCTTTTCTGCAGAAGGAAATTCCGGTGCCCTGAATGTTTAAATCTTCTGACCACCATTTGCCTATGATGCTGATGAAATCTGGGTGGGAAGCCAGATGTTCTCAAATCGAAAAGGTCTGTTCCTGGGGGTACCAATGCCCTGAACCTCCAGTTGAACCAGCTAGTGATCTAAGCCTCCAAAGGGGAGAACTCTTGCTACAATTTCCTTGACATTGAGCATAAGATCCTCTGAGATTATGAATCTGTCTAATTTTGAGGCCACCTGAGACTCTCCTCCTCTTTTATTGTTCCAAGTAAAGATACCATTACTCGTTACAATGTCCACTAGCTTCATCTTATCGATAAAGGTTTGAAATGTCGAAGAGTCCTTACCTGGAACTCTGGTTCCCCTTTTTTTCTCCGAAAGTGATTTGATCAAGTTGAAATCACCCCCCAAGATCCAGGGTATTCCGGCATATCTGCCTCTGAGATTCTCCAGAGAATTTAGAAACCTAAGTTTATCATCCATTCTTTGAGGGCCATACACATTCGTTACTAGGTAGGTTTCCTTGTTGCCCACAGGTTGAATGACCACAGATAAATAATCCCTAGATGCTTCAGCATCTATTATGTCAATTTTTTGTGGGTTCCAAAGAATGAGTATACCTCCTGCTGTATTCTCTGCTTTGACTTCCAAAAACTCAAATCTATTGAGCCATTTACTATGGATCTCTTTTATTTTCTGAATGGAACACTTGGTTTCCTGGATGAAGATCACATCTGGAGCTACTTGTTTCATTCTGTTACTTAGTAATCTCTGTTTTCTTTTACTACCTAGACCCCTGATATTCCAAAAAGTAAACTTCATAATTAAAGATTAATAAAGGAGTAACTAGATAGGTCTTTCATCTTACATGAATCTATCATTAGCTTTCCACATTCCATCAATAGCTCATTCTGCTTTTTTCTACCTCTTTTCTTTCCTGGGTTTCTGGGTGCTAGTCCTGTTGTAGTTTTAATCGTTTTCACTCCTTCGTTGCCCTATTTATCATTGTTTCTTTGTCTCTCCACCCCTTGAGTCTAGGTTTTCCATATAAACAGCTGTTGGACTCTATTGAACTCCTCTGAAGGTAACGAGCCTAACCCTTCTCTGGTTCCTTGATTCAAGAAACCTTCCAGATCTAGATTCTCTTTCTCAAGAATTTTCGGTAGTTCATGGTCCTCCATTTCCATCTCGCTCTGGGTCATTTCATGGTCCACCTCCATTTCTGCATCACTCATCATAGTTTCTTTCTGTTTGTTATTATCTTGTGTTTGTTCACTATCTTCTTCTTTCCCCTCCTCCTCTGGACTTCCTCCCTTTGCTTGATCTGCTTCTCTTATACCTTCGTCCTCTTCGAGAAGTTGAAACTTGTTCTAGCTAGCTTGTTGCCCTTCAGATTTATGCGTCTTTGGCCCTCTTTTGCCTCCTTTTCCTTTATGTGCCACCTTATGGAAGCTTTTGGAATCCTTCATTGTGTTAGTTTTGCTTTTGTTTTCTATTTTACCAAGAGGGAAATCTCTGAACAGGTGCCCATGCTCGTGGCATTTGCGACATCTGAAAGGAATGTGTTCATAATCTACTGTTTGTACCCATTCATCATCAAATACTTCCAATATAACCTCATCCAGCAGAGCTCCAGAGAGATCCATCTCCACACATATTCTAGCAAAGGAAGTATACTTTCCCCTTCTAGTGGCTTCAGAAGCTTTGACAAAACATCCTAACTTATTTCCTATGGCGGATAAGGATTCCGTTTGCCAGTAATCAAGAGGTAGAGAGTAGAGTCTTACCCAAATCAGGACCAATGTAAAAGTTTCGCGTTCCGGAACAAAATCCATGATCCATGGATGCATATAGAGGTCTGCTGCAGCGTAGAAGTAGGGCCCTCCTTCAAACACTCTGTCCTTGTCTTCAATATTTGCAAATACCACAGTGAAGAAACCCTTGGACCGAAGATGTAGGTCAATGCTGCCTTTTGGTTTCCAGTAGTATTTAATCCATGATTGTAAGGCTTTTTCAGTGGGCCATAAACCCATGAATTTACAAATGATTGCATATGTCTGCATGTGGTCCCTGTGCCCCTGCAGCGCAGAATCATTTAAAATAACTTTGGGAGTAACCGTCGTTTTGGGTTTACATGGTCCCTTGTGTGCTTTGTCTTTTGTTCCTTGCTCCTTGTCTTCTTCCTCCTTTTCCTTTGTGCCATTATGCTCCCTTGACTTGGTTCCATCCCGTTCCTCTTCACTGTTGCTTTTCCTTCCTTTTGAAGGCTCTCTAACATTTTCCATTGTTTTTTGCCCCTGTTTGCCACAGCCTGCTTATAGGAGGGAGTGGAGCTCCCTCCTTTGCGTCCTTCCATGGAGAACAGCCTCTGTAACAGCCTGTAACCTTAGTTTTTCATCCTCGCAATCAACTTTCGTGAAGGTGAATCAACTTCATGATCATAGATTGATGTGAGTTATCATTCTCTCCCCTAAAATCTTTTACAAAAGTGATTGTCCTTTTATCCTGTGCCTTGGATTCATTGGATTCTCTTCATAGCCTAACCCAATCTTTATGAGTGGAGACCTCTAAGCATTTAATATCACCTCCAGTTTTTCAGACCCTTTTATCTATTGAATATTCATGTTTAATTCAGTTTGTGCCTTCTCTAGCTTCTTCTTAAGACTTACCACCTCTTCTTCCAATCTTTCACACTCTTTGCTTTTCTCTTTTATTTGCTACATCAAAATGTCTTCCACCTTCTTTGGTTCTTCAAGTTTATCTTTCAACTTGATAATATCTTCTGAATTTTATTTTTCTTTTACATATTTCAATAGGATCTCTTCTGCTTTCTATTCTTTAGTTTAAGCCTTTCGATTTCATCTAGGGCACTAATCAACTCCCTCTCAAGATCTACCTCACCTTCCTCTTCTTCTTCATATTACTAGCAATCTTTTTCAAGTTCTTCCAAGGCCATCAACATGAATTCATTGGTTTCATCTTCACGAAAGGATTCATTGGAACTTTCAAATACACTACTATCTTCTTGAGCATAGAAGCTTTTTCTTTTAAATTTTCTTGCTTTCTGCATTTTATTAGACTTGTTCTTCTCTTTCCCTTTAGGCTAATTTTCTTCTTTCTTATAAGGACATTTTGAGGCATAATGACCCACTCTTCCACAATTAAAATGTCTACCACCTTCTTTGCTTCTTCAAGTTCAACTTTCAGCTTGATAATGTCTTCTGAATTTGATTCTTCTTTTACATATTTCAATAGGATCTCTTTTTGCTTTCTATTCTTTAGTTTAAGCTTTTCTAATTCATCTAGGGCACTGATCAGCTCCCCCTCAAGATCTACCTCACCTTCCTCTTCTTCTTCATATTCCTAATAATCTTTTTCAAATTCTTCCAAGGTCATCAACATGAATTCACTGGTTTCATCTTCACGAAAGGATTCATTGGAACTTTTAGATACACTACTATCTTCTTGAGCATAGAAGCCTTTTTTTTTTAATTCTCTCTTTCTGCATTTTATTAGACTTGTTCTTCTCTTTCCCTTTAGGCCGATTTTCTGCTTTCTTAAAAGGACATTTTGAGGTATAATGGCCCACTCTTCCACAATTAAAACACTTAAATGGAAGTTTTCCTTTGTACTTACCTATACCTTTCTTCAACCTTCTGATATTTTTTTTTTCTTCTTCATCAGAACTAGAGCATGAACATTCCTTTTGACTTGTCTGCCTTGAAAGTTGCCTCTCTAGTGGCTGCCTTCCCTTTTGGAATTCTCATCTCATATGTTGTCAAAGAGCCAAGTAGTTGATCCATGTTCAAAGTCTCAAAGTTTTTTGTCTCTTCTATAGCCGAAACCTTAGCATTGAATTTAGAAGGTAATGACCTCAATATTTTTTGAACTATTATAGTTTCTTTGATTGTTTCTCCTGGAACCATCATGACATTTACGACTCCATCAACTCTTAAAAAGAATTTAGTTATATCTTCATCTTCAATCATTTTTAAGGTCTCAAACTGCGTTCTATATACGTGTAATTTGGCCATATTTACCTTTGTATCTCCTTCATGAATATTTTCTAATTTAACCCAGATATCTTTGGCTGTCTCACAATGCATTATTTTAATAAATTCAGACTCACATAGACCACTCAAAAGTGCATTCATAGCTTTCGCATTAGCTATAAAATTCAGTTTGGCATCTTTGTCACTAGTCATTTCCTTTGGTTCATCATACACTACCATCGCAACAGCCCAGACTTCTACTCCTAGAGACATTAAATATGTCTTCATTCTCACTTTCCAAAAGGCATCTTTTGTACCAGTAAATAGAGGGGCTTTATTTGTTGAGCATCCTTCTTGACTAGCCATTTTACTGACTTAGGACCTCCTTCCAGTTGTTAGATTATTGGACTCCTTTTGCAAGTGTCAGAGAGAGAAAATTGTAAATATACTACTCAAGAATTCAAGAACATTCACACAACATTCAAGAACCAACACATGAAGACACCAAATATAAGTGGAAACTCGGAAGGGGAAAACCACGAATTTTAGGCTAAAAGTGATGTGAAGGCAAGCTAATACTCCTCATTACATTAGAATTTTGTAAGCTCCAACCTACAAGAGGCACCTACCTCAAAGGGAGCTCCAACTCCCACAACTTTTCTGCAGGCTACAACCCACAGGAGGCTCCTACCTCAACAGACTATAACTTGTTTTTTATCAAGCTACAACATAGAAAGGGACAGCAATCTCTCAATCACAATATCAAGTCAAGAGTGTTGGTTACCCGATATACAATTCTATTGTCAAGTCTACTGCAAATCTTTACTACTTTTCAACTTTGTGCCTCTTTTATTGTTGCTCATCAACTTTCTCATACAGACTGTTTCACTTCGAAATTTCTCTTTCCATTCAACAATGTATGTTTTATAAGCAAGTCTTATCGGTTGTTTGTATTCTTTGCAGGAATATGAAATGAAGCATTGTCTCTTGGCCTTCTAAAACTAATCACAAGTTTGTATTACAAGAGACAAATCAGATTTGTATTATCTTGTATCATACATTTTTCTATTAATGAAAGCATATATTTTTTATTTTTCAGCTTGTGTCTCATAATTTATGTTCCATTTGACAATGTTCAACCTTCACATTGATTATCATAGCCTTTGCACTTCACATCACTTTCAGCCTTTGCAATTACATTAACGACATTCATCAACATTAATCAATTAGCTTAATGACAACAAGTTTCCTTATCATGACCATTTGACATCAAAGCCAACATTACCAACATTACTCATTGTATAACATGTAATGAATGTTCCTAGTGAGAGAATTCTTATAACTCTCCATCAAACTCCACTTATCATTGAGTGGGTAAATGTTGAAATTTTGATACCTAGGGTATCAAATTTTGGCCTCCTTAACAACAAACTTGGCTTATCTATCACATCCTTGACTCCATATGCCTAAAGGACAAGGCACTAGTCCAAGTCTTTGGTGATCATCTCAAAATTTTCTCCATAAATTTATCTCCTTAAATTCGGTCCTTTTCAAGGCTAGAGAGAAAAACTAGGGCTTGGAGCGAGATTTTAGGTAGGAGGATTTTTGGTGGTTTGAGAGCCTAAACATCAGGAGGTAGGTCTTGGCTACTTGACCTATCATTTTGGTGGGAATCCATTCAAATTTCATCCATAAAATCTCTTGCCCTAGGTGTTGCCCTAAGAGGGAAACCCTAGTTTCTTCTCCTTCAACTTGAGGACTTTCTTGAGGGTTTCATGAGCCTTTTCTTAGTTGAATATCATTGTAAGAAACCCTTTCCCTCAAGCCTTGACCTTGTGAATACTTATCACCATCGAAAAATCTCAAAACCCTAGGTCTTGAGCCTTCTTTCCTAGGGCTTTTCTTTGAGAGTGTTTTGCTTCTTTGAAGCCTTAAGGCTTGAACCATGATTGAGTCTCTCTTGTGAATGAGCTCTAGCTTGATCACTTTGTGCCTTATACCTAGCATATCTATTTTAAGTGATCTCCTTCTTACCGAGACTCCTCCTATTGGTGAAAGTCCGTAAAGAGCAGGGGGTTTGAGCTAAGGTGATATTTGGCCTCTACTCCATTGTTAGCACTTGGCCTAGCTTTTATCTTGTAGGGTTTTCGTCTCCAAGGCCTACTAGATTTTGTGGTAACAAGGCACACCCTCATCTTTAATGACACATGCAAAAGTATTTGGGAAGCAAAGGATGACAATGCACCTACCAAGTCCACATTAGATAAAGAGCCTATCCATTTGGGAGAACAAGGGCAACAAAACTCCCTCTAGTTCTAGAATGACTTTCTCCACATGATCCTTGAGTTCATCTCTTCCAAAATAAGTAGTATTTTGGTATTCCAAGATCTAAAATTGATGGCACCATCCAACCTATCTTCAACTCTAAGATTTGGTGCCCCCAACACCTCCCTTTATGATATTCCCAAGCAACCTTCTACCTGCATCCCCTCCCCCTCAAGTTCCACCTTTTCTCTAAGCGATACATTAGACAAGCAGTTACAGCTATGTGTACCAACAAAGCAACTGATGAGGAAGGGCTCTAGGCCAAATTCCTTAAGCATGGTGTCCCATCCCTTGATTCACATATCACCGATTTATTTAATCATGTGATATACTCAGGCTTCCCCCCTCCTAGATCAAACACATTATCCATCCAATCCACAAATTTGGGAGCATATCTAATCCAAACAACTAGCGAACTATCATGGTGGGTCATACATTCTCCAAGCTTTACACCATAGTTCTACACAAGTGGCTCTCTAAGGAGCTACTTCGAGTCATTATTGAGGAGGCTCATCATTGCTCTTTGAAGGTTTACAGTTTCAATGTAGACTTCACGAATGCTTTTGACACAAGACCAAGGGAGGTATTATTTTAGAGATTTACGACATTGGCAACTCTGAGACCCTGTTGGAAGTTATCATTGAACTATCAGTTAGCCCTAGGACGCCTCAAAATGGAACACAGCCTTTGTGACTTCATCAAGAGTACCATCGGTGTAAAATAAGGGTGCCCCATCTCACCAACCCTCTTTCAGATTTATATCAATGAGTTGGAGTCTTTCCTCCATGCACCTATCCAAGAGGGGCATGGTTGCCTTCTACATCAAGTGTTAACTTCCTTGCTCCTATTTGATGATTTGGTCATCTTGGCCTCTACTCCCCAAGGCTTACAGAGATAGATCATTGCATTGGCTAGCTTTTGTGACCTCCAACAACTGACGATCAACCTAGGTAAACAAAGGCTTTGATCTTCAATGCATCAAAGAGCACTCTTACAAAATTACATTTCTATTATCAAGGGACAAATATTGAGATCACCACAGCTTACACTTATCTAGGAGTCCAGTTCACGAGATCTCAGTTAGGGCTACAACAAGCCTTCCAACCTTGACTTAGTAACGGTATGGTTCACTAGCCCTCCTCGAGAGACAGTGTTTCCAGGGGCAATTTCAAGACATTTCAAGTAAACTCTACCTCATGGAGGCAATTATTGGACCTACAACTCTTAATGGCTCTAAGATCTAGGGATCAAGTTTGTTGTAGATAGACTCAACTAGACTAGAGAGAGTATGGACCTTGATTCTAACCACATCATCAAATGTAAGCAAACAGTTATGCAACTTATCTAGGAGAAGTTTGACACCGACCCTTTTTGCCTCAAGGTCATTTTCTGTTTGGTTTCCTTCCTTCATAGAGTTTCATCTCTTAGAGACTCTACCACTAACAGAGAAAAGTATCCCTACCTTGCACTTTGCTCCAAAGGGGCTCTTGCTTCAAATCCTCCCTTAGGTCTGGCACGAGGTTGGCTCTAAAAGGTGTGTTGGCTTCTCTAGTGGATTACTCTCTCCCTAGAGTGCCTACCCCATTCGAATTATCCCTTGATGCGTCATGTCATATCTTGTCGACTAGATAGGTACTGAACTAGGCCATCAAAGAAGACATCTACGAATTGTACACTCAAGATACCTAGACCTCGCCTCTTACAAGCCTAGGCTCACAAATGTTCTTCTATCTAGAGTACTTTATGGAGCTACGAGATGGCATCATTGTCCGCACCCCTTACATGTATAGGCATTGGTTGCACTCATTCAAGATCCCTTTGGGACAACTTCATGTCGGCTCCCATCGACTCTCGATAGAGATAGATCACCATATACCTTGATCCTATGTCACAAGGTTCGTTGAACTTCAACCTTGAGGTTTGAATTTTGATGAACCTTAAAAAAAATTGAGGTTCAGCAAACCTCATCGAACCTTATAGCCATTGACCAAGTCCATAGATCAAAACTCATAACCTCATGTCACAACTCAAGCTTGTAATCTATCCTTGCGATTCCCATGTTCGTGATAGCATTTTTTATGTTTGTTGATGTTGATATCTTACTATTTTATCCTATATTTCATTTTAAATTTAATATATGTAGATATATAGAAAGTGTATATAGACGAACCTAATAGAGAACCTCATCCGAACCTCATCAAAAAATTCAAACTCGGATGAAACCTAATCATTATCGAACCAAAACTCGAACTCGAACCATGTGACTTAGCCTTGATCTAATATGATCTTCCAAGCATGCCACCTTCAAGACACTGATGAAGATGCACCTTATTTTTCAGTGTCCCCTATACTATGAGATTAGATGATGCTATCATTATCTTTATAGATACTCAAGGAGCTCCTTCTCTACTTTCTTTCAATATCAAGACCAAAGATGCTTAGCCTTCTTCAACAAGGAAATCTTTTGCCAAAAATCTTAGCTCCTGCAAACCATGCCTCACCTTGGGATGACTATAATGATCACCTCATATTTCCCTATTGATTCATCAGATCAAAGCAACAAATGGCAAACAAAGTTCCAAAATGCACCAGACAACAAAATGGTGAGACCCTACATTTCTCCTCATCCTCCCCCTTAAGGAGGCCAACCGATCTTATCAAGAAAGGATCATCAAAACCGATCCGTACATCAAGCCACACATTCTTAGAGAGCTAGAGAGATTAGCTCCAAACAGTCTTAGAGTAGAGTATCTCCATCCCATCAGACTGCCTCCCAACCCCAGAGGAGCACGCAAAGATACATTCCAAGTTTACTTCTTCCGATCTTAGATGTTAAGAGTATCTCTCACTCATATATTCCCCTCTCTCTCTCACCCTCTCTCTCTTGGCAGATTCTTGAGTTTCCCAAACTCACTTGGTATTTTGTAGCACCGTACCTTTGCCACAGTTGTATACATATATACATATGTTATGATGTTATTCCTATGTAGGTTGCTTTCTTTATATTATTTTTAACATTTCCAGGAGTTATGCTTGCACTCTCACATTGTATTCATATTGGTTGTACTCTTCAATCTCATTGACCTACTTTCGTGGTTATTCGACGGACATTAATATAGTTATCTTATATTACCTTATCTCTATCTTGTTGTATTTATGCTTTTCCAAAACCCTAATCTGATCTTGAGATGTATGGTTGAGATTTAATCTAGTCTAAGTCGATAATGCATTAAATGCACTTCATTACATTCAACTGAAAAATATAAGATATTTCAATTACAAAATAGAATTGATGACCATTTTTCCTAGGTAGTCACCCTGAAAATGTCTCGAACCACTTCTTGCACATTCACACTAAACCTATGCAAGAAGTTATTGCTCAAGCTACATTTCTCAATACAGAGAGAGATGCAATAGTTTTGTGATTGCATCCTCCAAGAGACAACAAGCACTCATGGCTTGTGTTTGCTATCTCATAGGTTGAAAAGCCTCCAGAGCTAGAGTGGGGGAATGTTGAGTGGGAACCCTTTGTTACTATCCTAGAACCAGGTATGGATGGATGGCGGATGGCCCTGAGGATAGAGATAACATGCCTTTCAATGCCAGCTTAATCCCCTTTGCTACTTAATTTATGTTTTATTTATGGTTGGAATTCACAGGCCAGCTGAAATAAGACCGATAATTTTTTTTGGTTGTACATGATTATTGAGTCATGGCAATTTTGTGCTTGGCTATAGATTTTTTGGTTTCCTAGGTTCCAGGTATCATTAGTTTGTGGTATTTGCTTATGCGACCCACTTTTTTGGTATGAAGATATTTTGATCATAATAATAGTTAAAGGAAACATTTTATTTGTTAAAAATAAATAGACATTAAGCATATACAGTAAATGCCTACATGAACGAACACCTCATTCTAAGATTACAACAAAGAAAAAACATATAAAAAAAGTCATTAAGCATACTGTAAATGCCTAAATGAAGAGAACACCTGATTCCAAGACTACAACTTAGAAAAACGCCCATTCATCTGCACAAAAATAAGTTGGTACTGTGGATGTTAGACAACTGTTGGAAACAAGAAGCGTGTTACTACACCCTTGTCTTAAAAAGAGGCTTGCAGAGTAAGCATACAGAAACTGCGACTATTTATTGTCAATTTCTTTTGCAACTCTAGCAATCCATCTTATTGCAACTAGAAATGGAATATACAATTCAAAAATATGAAGAAGAAGAGACACAGGAAGCCATATGTGTCTTTGTACAAAGCAATGTTACTAGACTCAGAATCGTCAATAAATCGGCGAGGCAAAAGAGCGAAGAGTTTTAATCGGCTCGGGAAAAAATCGAGGAATTCAATAAATCAAAATATACACATATATTGAATTAAACAAAAAAAAAAACATTTTTCATTGATATTCAGTAAAGCCATGTTCAAACAATGCATAAAATCTATTATCAATAGATGTCCAACATATCATGAATGAATAAGTATCTCATATATGTTATGAGTCCAAACATGATCCAAAACACTAAGTTCTGACTCTTAACTAGTGACTACAGAGTAAAAAAATTATATTAACACGTGGTAGAAAAAGTTGTGGTATGCGTTCGCTGAATTGCCTTAGACCAAACATCAATAGGGACGAACTTACTTCAGAATAATACGAGAAAATTATCTAGCTACAGGCTACCTTAGGAAATAAATGAGAATTGTAAATGAATATCAAAAGAAGAAGAAAGGAGAATTTATGTGGACGTTGGGGACAATGCGGACATTGAAATCTATATGGACTTCGGGGACAATGCAAAGGGAACTGATGTCTTTTTATTTTAATAACTTTAAAATTTAATATAATGTAATATTATGTTTAAAGCCTAAGGGTTAGTTTAATTAGTTGATTTTTTATGATTTTAAGGGTTAGTTTAATTTAATTAGTTGATTTTTTATGATCTTAAGGGTTAGTTTAATTAGTAAATTTTTTATGATTTTGTTGACAGGAAGTTATAATGTCAATTATTTTTTACCTCATTAGGATTACTAATTTAGCTAGCCAAAATTGTGATTCCTACAGATTGATCTGCTCAGATTTTCAATAAATATAACTACAACCCAATATCCTTGAACCACTATTAAATAAAACTGTAAAATTCAATATAAACTTAATATTATATTTTTACCTATTTAACAATAATAAAATTAAATAATGTTTTTAAACTTTAATCTTGAATTTTTAGTTCATACCAGTTTTAAATTACAATAGTAAATAGATTGAAGAAATATTTTCATTAGTTTTTCTCTCTGTGAGTGATTTAAACTATCTTGTGCTTAATCCAAAGCCAGAAGTGAAGCAAAGAACTTATCGTTTTCCTGTGGGTGATTTCAAACATTCCAAGATATCCAAAAAGGTACCGTTGTAGCAGTTGCTTCTCGTATCAAGGTATGAATTGAATCGAAGGATATGAGAGTCATTAGCCTTAGCCTTAGTTTGTCAACAGGCAGACAAACTAACCTAAAAGTTAAAACTTTAAAACTAAATCAAAATCACGCCCGGAGATTTTTAACGCACACTCAACAAACGCGGCAAAGTCGGCTAACTCGGGCACTCTGCAAGTCAAACTCGCGTTGACCACGAGTCAAACTCGGTGAACGCGAGTTTGACTCGCGAAGTTTCGAGTCGCCTCTTTTGGTGAATGAGTAGAGTATGAATCGCGAGTAATCGGCATACTCGGTGATTCCTGTTTCATTGGTACAAAGTGACTTGTAATCAATTGGTCAACCGTCATATAGGCGTTGCTCAAATCTGATATGTTTAACTGTCAAGATAATGTTGAAGAATGTAATAATATAGAAGAGGATGCGGATAGGAGAGAGAATGAAGGCTTTGCATGCAAACACAGTATGAGATACAATAATTTGTAGAAGACTGCTTGGAAAGGTAAAGTGACCCTGCTTGAATAGTTGTTAATTTGTAAGCACGGACTTCAAATGTATCAATACTTTCCAAAAAGAAGAAAAGCTAAAAACATGAGAAAAAATATTAAAAGAAATTGGAACATATTTAGGAAACAATTTTTAAGCTAATTTAGCTCAAACGGCAGATCGACCACCTTGCAAATGGTAGGTAGTGGGTTCAACTCTTACAATCAACACCAATAAGGGAGTGTGGTGTTAATTTGGGGTAGCATCGGATGTGCTCTAACCCTCAAATTTTGCAGGGAGGCTTGGGCACAGGTATTCCAAAGATCCCAGAAAGCGTTTTGGGAAATTCCACCCAGAAGTGATTTTATTAAAATAATTAATATTTTTAATGGGGTTCTTAAGTCTAAACTTAGGAAAATTAAAATATTAATGGGTATTAATCTAATCAGGGTGAAACTTCTAGAAAAAACCACGGATCAAGCCAAAACGATCTGAGCCTTTGATTAAGATGTAATCTAGGTCGTTGGTTGTCCAACAGGAAGATATAAAAAAGGGCTTGAGGGCCATTTGGAAAACACACACACACAGATCAAAAAATCGATTTTCTGAAGTAAGAAGTTCTCAGGAGAAAAAATTGATTGAGGTGATCTCTTGCAGTAGAGGGTCAGGGATAGTTGGGTTGGAGGATCTTCTCCAGAACCCCGAATACTCAATAGAGAGGTAGAGATACACCAGTGGAGGGCACGCAGACCCAGAGACGACTGACGTTGGGCCAGGAGGGCCCACGCAGTGGCAGAAGTGCCAGCGCAGGGGGAGAGTTGTCCTCTTGCAGAAATTTGAAACTTGTCAGGGAGCAGTCTAATCAACAAGGAAGTTTGACGTCAGAGCTCTAGGAGGCAATGAGACCCAGCGCAGAGCTGACGCAAAGCCTCAGAGAGATCCACACAAGCCCACGCAGTTACTGCGAAGGGGCAGCGCAATTGTAGCTAGGGATAGTCAGTTCAATTGCCGGATCAGAGGGATTTGCTAGGTGAAGTGAGGTAATCTCACTAAGTTTTCTACAAGTGTCTTTTTCTCTGTAACTGGATTGTCGGAAGGGCATGCAGAGTTATATTCAGAACTATTGCTTAATAATAATAAACCCTCAGAGCTGCTACAGCAGTTTTCCCGCATTGGGTTTTTCCGGGGAATTTTGACCAAAAATCATGGTGTCATGTGTTGTATTTTCTTACTTACTCAATGTCTTGTTTCCGTATAATAATTAATTAAGTGAAGGCTGCAGTAGTATTTACTTTGATATTTGTCGTAGCACACAGTAAATAACTTGTCTAGATTAACAAGTAGGAGAAGTAACATCAGTTGTTGTAGTAGCGATTCTGGTGTAGGAATTTTCACATGGTATTGGAGCTGCAAGTGAAGCAAGAAGAGCAGAGTCGGTAGATCCAACGATAAGCAGAAAAGGGAAATCGAAAAGCTACAGGAGGCAGTAGTTCAAAACCATAGAGAGTTTATGCAGTTCTTAGCCAGAGGACTGAAATTTCGCGTCTCTCTCCGAGTGAGTCGACGGAGAGAAGGGCTTCCAAATCGAGTTTTTGTCGGGGCAGAGGGAGCAGCACTGAAGCCTTAGCATGAGGAGAAGCTGGTGGGACGCATATTTTTTTGCAGGCAGTTTGCTGGGCAAAAAATCGTCAGAAGAAAGAGGAAAAGCACCGTTAAGGGAATTTCTTCCTCAGAGAATTCCTAGCCAAGGAATTCAATTCTCTAGAGCTGAGCAGCAACAAAGAGCAAAAGTTTTACTAGCTCCAACAGGGAGTGCGTAGGCTAGCCCAACAGCAGCGCAAAGGAGAGAGGAGGCTATTCGACATTTCTATTTGGCAGAGATGGCAGTCGCATCTCCAGGAGTGAGGTGGGGAGATTTAAAGTTGTAGTTCGAAAGAGCTACAGATGGGCAAGATCCTTGAGGAGTCCACCTCTAGGATCATTTCCTTGCTACGGGAGACCAGTTTTGCAGTAGCAGGATGGACTAGTGTCGAATGGTCTCGGGGAGACAGTTGTAGTGGCTAGGAGCGCCATAGTTTGAGCAACGCAGAGCAGAGTTGGCAGCAGTGCAGATGGCATAGAGTAGAGGTCAGAGCAGTGCAGTAGATTCAGAGGGACAGCGTAGAGACTAGCAGCATTCACATGATATCATACTGAACACAGTTAGTTCAGTGAATTTAGATGTTTTTCAGTGGCTACTCTCAACAACTGAGTTGCAGTACGGATGCAGTGTTAGCAGTGGTAGTGCTAGTAGTATAGGAGATGCAACATTTGAGAGGGAGATGTAGTACAGATGTAGCATTGGTAGTGGCAGTGTCAAAGGCAGTAGTACAATTGCAGCAGCAGCGTAGTAGCTGGTGGACAGCATGTCAGACATCAACGACGCAGGGACGATGCTTCAGAGTCAGAGCAATATGTAGTAACAGTGTATTGCTGGAGCACATTCCTCGCTAAGAGGGAGTGTTGCTTTGGGGTAGCATCAGATGTGCTCTAAGCCTTAAATTTTGCAGGAAGGCTTGGGCATAGGTATTCCAAAGAACCCAAAAAGTGTTTTGGGAAATTCCACCCAGAAGTGATTTTATTAAAATAATTAATATTATTTTAGGGGTTCCTACGTCTAAACTTAGGAAAATTAAAATATTAATGGGTATTAACCTAATCAGGGGTGAAACTTCAGAAAAGGCCCACAGATCAAGCCAAAACGATCTGTGCCTTTGATTAACATGTAATCTAAGCCGTTGGTTGTCCAACAGGAAGATATAAGAAGGGGCTTGATGGTCATTTGGAAAACACACAAAGAGAGATCAAGAAATCGATTTTCTGAAGTGAGAAGTTCTCAGGAGCAAAAATCGATTGAGGAGATCTTTTGCAGCAGAGGGGCAGGGATAGTTGGGTTGGAGGATCTTCTCTAGAACCCCAAATACTCAGCAAAGAGGTAGAGATACATCAGTGGAGCCAGCACAGACCCGGGGAGGACTGAGGCTGAGCCAGGAGGGCCCATGCAGTGCCGGAAGGGCCAGCATAGAGCAAGAGTTGTCCTCCTGCAAAAATCCGAAACTTATCGGGGAGCAGTCGGGAAGGTTGACGTCAGAGCTCCAGGAGGCAGTGAGACCCAATGCAAAGCTCCACGCGTCCCACGCAATTACTGAAAAGGGGCAGTGCAGTTGTAGCCGGGGATAGTCAGTTCAGTTGTCGGATCGGAGGGATTTGCTGGTTGAAGTGAGGTAATCTCACTAAGTTTTCTGCCAGTGTCTTTTTCTCTGTAACTGGATTGCCGGAAGGTCATCCAGAGTTGTATTCAGAACTACCGCTTAATAATAATAAACCCTCAAAGCTGCTGCACCGGTTTTCCCGGATTGGGTTTTTCCGGGGACTTTTGTCCGAAAATAACGGTGTCATGTGTTGTATTTTCTTTCTTGTTCAGTGTCTTGTTTCCGTATAATAATTAATTAAGTGAAGGCTGCAGTAGTATTTACTTCGATATTTGTCGTAGCACACAGTAAATAACTTGTCTAGATTAACAAGTAGGAGAAGTAACATCAGTTGCTGCAGCAGGGATTCCGGTGTAGGAATTTTCACATGTGGCAGGGTGGTCCGTTGCACCTGGCTGTAGATCAGAAAAGCACAGGGTTCAAAAACCTCTCTTTCTATTTATACATTAAAATATCATGAAATAATTATCGATAATATAATCTTTGTCCATTCTCTTTTTGTCTTGGTTTAATATAAATAACAGCTTTTTTTCTTTTTTGGCAAATATTATTCTTCAAAGTTCAAACATATTGTATTCCTCAACTAACATAATTTTGAGTTTTCGTATAAATTTACTGTAAAAATAGGTATTATATCATTCTCACAGTTCTACATAATTTTCAAATTATTTTGACAAATTTGCATTACTGACAGATAAACAATTATTTTGAACAAGGGGATGTATCTATACACCATAAGTATTTGGATGCTTGCGTTTGTGTATTGATGCAACAGCACCATACCCATTTTCTGCAAGTCAAACCTACAAATCGTGTCCAATTATATTCTATCATCAATAGCTCGTTAAAAAGGTAAGGTTCTTCTGACAAATACTTCAACAAATTACCCATTCATTGAGGAAACTCATATAAGCACAAAATTTGGGTTAAAAAATTACAGATTCAAAGCAAGATTTTGCATTATGATCACAAAAAAATATAGACATTACATGTAGCACCCATGCTCAACATGCCTCCTTTAACTGAAACAGAATTAGTGTTTTCCAGGCTGTCAACACCAGAAATTACCATTTTATCTTATGCGTATGTGCATCGAAGTGGGCAAGCTGATCTAATTGAGGAACATTAGAGTGCTCAGAATGTTCTGGAATTCTCCACAAAGCAGCTCCATAATCACCCCCTGTCAATGTTGCATAAAAAAGGAGACAATGAAGAACTCAATAGGAAATACTCTGGCAACTTCATTAAAGATTATTAGTATCATTCTTGTTTAGCAACCCAAGATGAATGATGAAAAATCAAAAGAAATTTCACATTCAATAATCTTTCAACACCAGTTTCTCTCCTTGTTGATTCCTATTGAAAAGGACTCATGAAGACCTAAATAACATCTTGTTAAGAAAAGCCCCATTCAAACTATTATATTCCAAGAAACATCTATAATGCTGAACATAAAACAAGCAGGGCAAAATAGTCAGGAGTTGCATTACGGCAGAAAAATGAAAGGGGCCCTCCTAAAACAAAATTATCTGCAACCTCAAAGAAGAAAAGTTTCCTTGTACCTGAAGCATAAACTGTAGCAAAAATATGAAAATCGAAGGGGCAAGCTGAAAGGTCCCAAATCTCTTGCGGATGTGAATAAAATCCTTCACAAGTGAGTTCTGAACTGGACGGTGAAAGCTGGATAAGATGGACCTGCACCAACAACTTTCATTATCGCATATAATATAAAATGACAATAGCATCAATTTAGCATGTAAGTGGGGCCCCAGCTACCTGACAAAGGTGCAATACAGAATTGGCGGTGAGGCCTAGTACCTACAGTTTTCTTTTTGTATTTCTTTACAAACCATCTTTATCAACAAATATTTATGAAGCCACTAGTTGAAACTACACTACGAGAATTACATACCATTAAAACAAAAGCACCAACCTGCTAACAATTGTTTGTCAATAGAGTTGAGGTTGTCAAATTTCAAAATAAGTACCATATTCATAAGAAACAACGTTGCATAAATTCTTACACCAAAAATTAGTCCTTGGTGAAGCCGAGATCTTGCTTGTACAGTGCATCTGTAGTGAATGTTACCCCTCATATAGCATGAGGATTTTGTTCCACGTTGAAGACCTGCCCAAACAGGTTGCATTTGGAGTATGATGACTGTTGAGCTATATTTTCACTATTTGAAATTTTGAATGCCCCCATGTATCATTGATTATCATTCAGTTGGCATCCTTATTGCACATGTTGATCTGATGGAGCTCCTGGCTTGATAAGAGGCATTTTACTTGTGCAGACTCTCCTTGACACTTCCCTTGTGATAATTTATATTGACCAATCCACAAGTGCTGAGATGTCCTAGTGAGGGTGATTCATGGGTGTTACCCCCTCATGTAGCATGAGAATTTTGTCTCAGATTGAAGACCATGCACATGCAGCTTGCACTTGGAGTACGATGGTAATTGAGATGGAGACCTACATGTTAGTAATTAATATTCAGTTGGATTATCTTCATACATGACAGACAGATTCAAAGTTGTTTGATGGAACATCATGGCTTACTGAGGGGAATTTTGCTAGTGCACACACATTCTTAGACACTTCCCTCAAGACAATCTCATCATTGACAATTGTGGTGGGCATTGAGGCGTCTTTAGGAGACTTGTCCACTTGCACACTTGTTCATCTATTATTGTTGCCCCCTAGAGCACATTTCTTTGGAGATTGCATTTAGTGGTAGGGTGAGGATGCACCTTGGTTGAATGGTGTTCACTACCTTTACCATTGGTTTATTCATCATGGTTCATGGCTTTCTAGTGGAGAGCTACCTTCATGCATACATTTTGAGGATGATTAAGCCTCCCAATGGCTATATTGTTTGCACATTTTGTTTGGATGGAGGAGCAACTTAATTGATGTGGATATTTAAGGCATGGCCATGACTTATTGAGATGGTTGATTCTTTGGATCATGGGAGTGCTCTCTCTCTATCATGGTTGGTGGCACAAATATGGATAAACCCTAACTGCCTTTCACACTTTGCTAGAGCATTTTTACCTCCTTGTCAATGGATTTGAGAGGAGTTGATACTTTTGGTTGATGGTTTTACCTCGTGGCACATGGTATTGATTATTCTACCTATTTAGGGAAGAGATTGTAATGTCCCCCATTTCTTGAGCACAGAGCTACTATTTCACCTCACCTAACTGTCTCCTTTAGGCTAGTGAGAAGGAAAATTATCAAGAAGACCATGAGAGATTTGCCCAGTTTTAATACTATTATAAATAGAAGGGGCAAATTATGATAATTAAAAAGGCGCAAAAAATATTTTATTAAAAAGGGGCAAAAAGTCACTTAGAGGAAAAATGGCTTCATCAATAAAATAATAATAAAGGGAGTTCTAGAAGCTTGGAGAAAACTCATAAGAGGAGGATGGCCATTCATCGATCATTGTATGTTGTGATTTCTCATTGTTATTGGATTGGAGCTCAAACAAGTTTCAGACCGAGGATTTCAAACGAGATCCTCACACCAGTTTCGGTGGATTTCATTGCCACCATATCTATCCAATTTCGGTGGATACCTTTGCCACCCTATTTGGGATTCCATATACTGTCCAGATTTATTGCAAATCTTGTTGCAGGTGGATTGGAGCAAATTTATTATTTAATTGCAGGAGGAAACTTTCTCTAGAAAGCTGAGTTGATTCAGTCATTGCCATTCTTTCAGGAATGCCGAGTTCATGCTTGTTTTGAAGAGTCGCGTGGATTGGGTAGTTTCGCAAATGCATGTTGGTAGGATCCTTTGGCATCACATGAGATCAAAAGATTACTTCACAACAAATAGAACTAAGCTTACCACCAAGGTGTTGTCCCAACTTGGACGGTTGAAGAAAAAAATGTGATTCTATATTAGATTTTGTTATTTTTAAGGGATTGCTTTGTTGTGCAAATGGAGTTTTGTACAGGAGCAGGCGACACTCCTAGCGTGGAGAGGAGCTAATCTGAGCGGGAAAAAGAACTAATGGATATCCCAAACTTGAATATGAGTTTTGTTTTATTATCTATGCTTTTAAATTAGTAATAAAATCTTTAAATGTAAGTAACTACAGGATCATACATTTCGTAGTCACCCTTAAAATATTTGATTGGTTGATCTGTTCGATCTTGTTTGTACAGGTGTCAAAATGCTTGCTGCGGAGTTTATAATGTTTTGATTCCAAAAACTGTTATCCAATAGATGCAAACTGATGGAGTCTAATTTTAAGGGGCTTTGTCCAATTTCTTTTCTAGGGATTATGTAATGAATCTGGGAGGATAAGAACTCTGTATCATTATGAAAAGAAGGATTGCAAATGCATATGGGATAGATAGGTAGTTCTACAGGATGACTGCGAGCTTAGTATGCTGTTGTTGTAGCTAGGGATCTCTAAAACCAAGGGAAAGGATTGCCATCTTTCCTTTGTTTCTTTTGTCTTTGTAAACTGTGTTTTTCAAAGGAGATGAGAGGGAGGCTTTACCTGCACTTTCAGCTGTCATTACCTGAACATAAGGGAGGCTTTATTGCATTCATTTTTCAAGTGTTCAAATCATATGAGTAGGATGTCTCTATACTTATGCAGTTTTAATATTTAATCAAATTGATATTCGGTGCATGTCTGTAGCTTAAATGTTAATCTGATTGTGTTGAATGACTGCAAATCTGATCTAGTGCTTAAAGCAATATTCAGGGCGATAAAGAGAACGTCTTGTCTTATTTTCCTAAAATATTGATGTGCTCATATATTGTTATAGTTTGAATGTCTTTAAATTATTAACGATATCATCTTTCTTTAAGCATTAGATCCCCTTTTAGTTTATTCCCATGGGATTAGATTAGATTAGTTTCAATTTAATAGATTAGTTTGAATTTCTTTAGCTTTATTGAATTTGTCATTAAAATCATCTCTTAGTATTCATTGCATTTAGATCAATTTGTCAGTCATTTAGATCTACATTGCATTTAGGTCTTAGAACCCATTTGTACTTAACAATTTCTTTGTTGTTAAGGAAGAAACATCTAGCTAACGGAGCCTCAAAACTTGTCGGGAGCGGGTATTTAAAAGACTTAGGTTGTGTGAAGAACTCGGTCTAGGCCGCATCCCCTTGTTGACATATGGTCCAAAAGGCTCGTCAACAACCACTGCTAGCATGACAGCAATAGCTGTGAGTCTAAACTATATTGTGTTGTTGGAAGATTTGTGGATTTGTGAATCTGGTATTGATTTGGGTAGCATCGGATGTGCTCTAGCCACGAAAATTGGTGGAGAGGCTAAAGCACATGAGATCTCCAAGACCCAGAAATGGTTTGGGCAGATTCTAACCGGTTTGGGAGATATTAAAATAATTAATATTTATAATGGAGTTCCTAAGTCTAAACTTAGGAAAAATAAAATATTAATGGGTATTAATATAAAACTGGGTTAGAAGGGTCCAAAAGTCATGGATCAAGCCAAATCTAATATTAGCCGTTGATTATAGATTTAATCTCCGCCGTTGAATTGTCAACGAGAAAAGTATAAGAAGAGGCTTGAGGGTCAGTTGGAGAACACACTGAGTTGATCAAGAATTCGATTTTTTGGGGCAGGGCTTGCTGAGGAAATCGAAGGAGTGATCAGAGTTGCAGCTGAGAGGCAATGAATACAGTAGCAGAGAGGCAGAGATAGTACCAGGAGCATCAACGCAGAAGCCGGAAGAGGGTTGACGTAGAGCCAGCTAGAGGCCACGCAGAGGCAACTAGAGGCCATGCAGAGGCAGCCAGGAGCTATGCAGAGCCTGAGGAGGGCCAGCATGAGAGATGCAAAGGCTCCAGAGGCTGACGCTAGGCCAAATAGGCTGACGTTGGGCTAGAGAGACTGACGTTAGGAGATTTCGTGGGGCAAATTGGAGCCGGAGAGCTAGATAGGGTGACCCAGTCCCTATAAGGGTGACAGAGAGCAACAGAAGTGTTGCAGTGTTGCTATGGGATCATTCATCCAATGATTTAACCGGAATATCTATCTCCGACTGAGAGGTACTACTGCCGAGGCATTCTCTGTTGGGTGAGCCATTTTTGGCACCCAAATTGTATTCTGAAACTGCTTAATGATAAAACCCTCTGATAGCTGCACCGATTTTCCCGCATTGAGTTTTTCAGGGGACATTAGTCCAAAAACAACAGTGTCACTTGTACTTGTTTTTTCCCCTCAGTTGATGATCTGTATGTGTTGAGACTGTACTTGTATTTATTTTCAGTATTTACATGGTAAATAGCTTGTTAATTAACAGAACAAGTAAGAAGAAATAAATCAGATAGCACAAGAATTTCTAACGGATAGACTTAGAAATTGCAACATGGTATCAGAGGGTGGTTGCAGATCACAAGATAACTGAGGGCATCAGCCAAGCAGAGCAGCAACAATAGAAACAGTTGTCCCAAGTGACAGAAGTTGTTCCTAGCAGAAAGCAGCAAGGAAGGGGTGACTTAGAGAGCCTGCGTCATTAGTTCGAGCTAGGAAGAGGATCGGCGTTGAGGCAGAGAGCAGCAGACCTGAGCTACGCAGTGCCCGGTCATCTTTCTCAGTTAAGAAGGATCGACACTGTGGCCAGGACATGCAGATTGTGCCAGTGTCGGGATTGCGCAGAGCCTAGAGGCTCTAACCTTCAGATTGTTGAGGCATAGGAGGCTGTGAGTAAGTTGCGGAGCAAAGCTGGTGGGGTGTTGTGGTCAGAACAATACCTAACAGGGCAAGACCAAGGAGGAGGGAGGTGCTGTCAAGGATTTCTAGCCAAGAAATCTGGATCAGTAGTGCAGCTGCACTAATGATCGGAGTGGGGCATCTTGACATTGGCAGAAGGGTTTCCAGGAGGGAAATCGAGGCTCAGAGGGAGTCACACTGAGAACTTCCAAGAGGGAAGTAGAAAGAGTCAAAAGAGGAGCAGCGAAATGGCAATGAATGGGCTAAGAGATCAGGATAGACTAGATGGAGCTTCGCACTTCGTAGTCTGGAAGGCCAGGATCTTGTCCATTCTAGAAAGGCATTGTCTCAAGCACTTCGCCTTGAAAACGATAGCGATCCCAGTTGACCCGGCTGAGAACGAAAAGTACAAAGATGCAATGGCGAGGGCTAAGTGCATCATCCTTGACAGGGTCAAGGATCATGTGGTGACACAAATTGCCGAGAAGAATACGGCAAATGAGATGTAAAATGCCCTGAAGAAGTTATATCAGCACACTTCTGTGCAGAGAAAGATGTTACTAGAAAATCAGTTGAGGTCATACCAGATGCAGAAGGGGGAGCAGATAGATCACCTCCTTGGTCGATTGACGAAGATCCAGGATCAGCTGACTTCCACAGGGGCCATGCCGAATGAGGAGATGTTGACCGCGTTGAACGCAATCTCAGAGGATTGGGAGGTATTTGTCCAAAGCTTGCTGGGCAAGTCGACCCTTCCAGATTGGGAGGAACTGTGGGCATCTCTTCGTCAAGAAGAGATCAGAAGGCTAGCCAAGGCGGGAAGCAACGACAAGGGGGTCAAAATCAAGAAGGAGGAAGAGGAGGATGCTGCCCTAACATCCTCGGGAAAGCAGGAGAAACGGAAGAAGAAGGACCTCTCCAAGGTCAGATGCTTCCACTGTGGGGCACTGGGTCACTATGTGAGCCAGTGTCCGAGGAAGAAGAGCAAGGGAGAGGCTTCTGAGACCAAGGCTACACCAGCAAGGGCGGAGAAAGAAGTGGAGACAAATGATAACTGTGCCATGAATGCTCATGCTCCACTTGAGAGAAAGTGGGGAGACATCGAGCTGTAGTCAAACGAACTATAGGCGATGAGGGGCAGGATCCTCGAGGTACCCAACCTCTTGGATTATATCTTGCTACAGGAGCCCCGAAGAGGAGTAGCAGGACTAGCAGATGTCAGTAGAGACGGATGCGGATGGACCGACAGAAGGAGCTACAGTGCAGGAGTCCTGGGACAGTGTGAGGTAGCAATGCGAGATGCATGGAGTTGTTGCAGCAGCGCAGAGGTTTGTAGAGGGAGCACTTGTCAGCGACAGAGGGAGCTTCAGCATCGGGAGTGTTTCTAGCCTAACGGAGATGTCAGAGTTGGGAGATCAGTTACTTACTTCTCAGTAACTGAGTTGCAGTGCAGCAGTTGGCGGTGGCAGTGCCATGGGCTGCAAGATGCAGCATGATGAGAGGGGTTGCAGTGCAGATGCAGCAATGGCAGGGCCATGGGCAGCAGAACGGATGCAAAGAGAGTTGCCGTACAAATGCAGCAGTGCCAGTGGCAAGGCCATGGGTAGCAGTACATGATGCAGCAGTGTTGAGAATGTTGAGCAACAGGCCTAGCATCCACACAGGGACCGATGCTGGATGATCAGGGTGATACTCAGTGAGGAGTATTACTCCAGCACAATCCTCGCTAAGAGGGAGTGTTGATTTGGGTAGCATCGGATGTGCTTTAGCCACGAAAATTGGTGGAGAGGCCAAAGCACATGAGATCTCCAAGACCCAGAAATGGTTTGGGCATATTCTAACCGTTTTGGGAGATATTAAAATAATTAATATTTTTAATGGAGTTCCCAAGTCTAAACTTAGAAAAAATAAAATATTAATGGGTATTAATATAAAACTGGGTTAGAAGGGTCCAAAAGTCATGGATCAAGCCAAATCTAATCTTAGCCGTTGATTAGAGATTTAATCTCAGCCATTGAATTGTCAAGGAGAAAAGTATAAGAAGAGGCTTGAGGGTTAGCTGGAGAACACACTAAGTTGATCAATAATTCGATTTTCTAAGGTAGGGCTTGCTGAGGAAATCAAAGGAGTGATCAGAGTTGCAGCTGAGGGGCAATGAATACAGTAGCAAGGAGGCAAAGGTAGTACCAAGAGCATCAGCACAGAAGCCGGGAGAGGGTTGACGTAGAGCCAACTAGAGGCCATGTAGAGGCAGCCAGAGGCCACACAGAGGCAGCTAGAGGCCACACAAAGGCAGCCAGGAGCTGCGCAGAGCCTAAGGAGGGCCAGCGTGGGAGACGCCGAGGCTCGAGAGGCTGACACAGAGCCCCGAGAGGCTGACGCTGGGCCAGAGAGGCTGACGCAGACCCTTGAAGCTCATGCTAGGAGATTTCATGGGGCAGATTGGAGCTGGAGAGCTGGATAGGGTGACAGAGAGCAGCGGAAGCGCTGAAGTGTTGTTGTGGCATCGTTCATCCAGTGATTTAGCTGGAACATTTGTCTCCGACTGAGAGGTACTACTACCAAGGGCATTCTCTGTTGGGTGAGCCATTTCTGGCACCTAGATTGTATTCTGAAACCTCTTAATAATAAAACCCTCTGATTGTTGCACCGGTTTTCCCGCATTGGGTTTTTCCGGGGACATTAGTCCAAAAACAACGATGTCACTTGTGCTTGTTTTTTCCCCTCGGTTGATGATCTGTATGTGTTGAGACTATACTTGTATTTATTTTCAGTATTTACATGGTAAATAACTTGTTAATTAACAGAACAAGTAGGAAGAAATAAATCAGATAGTACAGGAAGAATAGATAATGGATAGACTTAGAAATTCCAACACTATGTACTTGTTGAATTGGTTTTATTTGTAGTATTGCTAGGGGAATCAATTATTCCTGCTTACATTGTTTGTGCACTCAATATCATCACTGTTTAAAAGGTGGAAGAAGTACTATGCTACTTTCCTACCAGCTTGGAGGGTTTATTTGAGAAATGTTGCAACAGGAATTACTTCTATCAGTAGAAAGAGTGAACGCAAAATCTTTTTGTGTTTTTAAAGACTATAACAAGGTATTTGAAGATTATAACTACTTTTCTACCAGCTTGGAGGGTTTATTTGAGAAATATTGCTGCAGGAATTACTTCTATCAATAGAAAGAGTGAACGCAGAATCCTTGTGTGCTTTTAAAGACTATAACAAGGTATTTGAAGAGTATAACAGAAACTTCACAAAGGTGATCATGGAGTATGGGCTTTAGCAGAAGCAGAAATGGAAAAAGGAAATTGCAGACCTATAGAAGGCGGAACAGCAGTGGAAGACAAAAAAAGCACAACTACTGAACAAAATCCTAGCAACCATGTTGCAGATAAAGGTGAGACAATGGTTAAAGGTGAAGGCTATGATCCAACCACCAAAGACGATTAGGGAGAAATTGCTTCCGTGGAAAATTAACAAGATGCACCAATAACATCAACTCCTAGTTACTACCTTCATCGGCAGGCCATTGTCCCAATGAAAATGGAAGCCTTTAATATATGTTTTCCTCTAAAGTTAGCTTGTACAATCTACAATTGCAAGGCTCGTAGTCATTATGGTGATGATTGTTGGAAATTATGGTAGCCATGGTCAGTATTTTCATCTTGAAAAAGGAACTGAAAATTTGAACTTTTAAATTTGCCTCTAAAATATTTCAAGTCGGCCTCATGATGTTTAAGTTGGCTAGGCCCCTCCAAGAGGCACCCATTTGACCCCCTCCTCAAGTCTATAAATAAGAAACATTTGCCCCACATTTGCACACATCAAATGGGTCTTATGCATCTCTGATCTAGCGAAATTACAAGGAGGGCCAAAATTTCAAGAACTTGGTTTTTGACATGGCACTTGATCATGATTTTGGTCACTGATTTGGCTATTATTCTGCTATTGTTATTTGTGATGTATTGATGAATCTGGAAACTCTCTTACTCTCATAAGGAAGGCCTTTTTCTGGGTTTTCCCCTTGTGGGTTTTGCCCTCGCTATGAGCCTAATCTCTGTGTCTTATGTCTCATGATTTCTTGATGTCTTTACTGTGATTTTCTACTACTCATTTATGCTTGTGAATGAGTTTCTTATAGTTGTTTAAAGAAGTAATTAGATAATGCTAATGATAATTTGATGTTGTGAAGATAAGGAAGTTGTTCTAAGTTATGCCCTAGATAAAATAAACTTTGAATAGTAGTTTATAGCAGTTTGAATGACTAGTATAGGGAAGGTCGAGGTCAGAAGTAGCAAGAAAACCTTGGCTGGAACATATTCAATTGTGAAAATTTATGAACTTAACACATCAAAAATCCCTACTGCTATTTCTGGTTTATTATCTCCTACTTGTTCTTTACATTAACAAGTTATTTAATCATATAAATATCGAAATAAAAGCAATAGAAGACTTTACAAATATACAGATCCGCAACTAAAATAAACTAAGACAACACAAGGGACACCGTTATTTTTGGACAATTGTCCCCGGAAAAACCCAATGCAGGAAAACCAGTGCAGCAGATGAGGGTTATATTATTATGCAGATTTCTGAATACAACAAGGGTGTCAAAAATGGCTCACCCTTCAGAGATTATCCTCGGCAGAAGTACCTTTCTCCGGAGATAGATATTCCGGCTAATCAGCAACTGGATGATTGGTCCCACAATGACTTCGACTGTTCCTCAGCTGGACAGCGAAAGATGCTCCAAGCTATCTTTTGGAACTGTGTCACCCTTCAGGGACTGCATCACACTCCTACGGCCCTGCATCAGCTGATCAGCTCTCAGTCTGGCCCACGAAATTACCTCAGCGCAGTCTCTTCAGCCTAACGTCAGCTTTGCAGCCCTCCGTGCTGCCTGCATCAGCCTCTTGGCCCTCTGCATCAACCCTTGCTACCTCTGCATCAACCTTCGTAGGCTCTACGCTGTCTCTCTAGCACTTTCTCTGCCTCTCTGATATGTATTTTCAGCCTCTTGCCGAACTGCCCCTCGCTGCAATAGATCACTAACTCGATTTCTCAACAAACCCTGCACCAGAAAATCAAATTGACTGATCAACTTGGTGTGTCTCCAACTGATCCTCAAGCCTCCTCTTATACTTTTCCTGTTGACGATTCAACGGCCGAGATTAAGTCCCCAATCAACGGTTAAGATTAGATTTGGCTTGATCCTCGTTCTTTAGAACTTTCTCCCCCATTTTATATTAATACACATTAATATTTTAATTTTCCTAAGTTTAGACTTAGGAACCCCATTAAAAATATTAATTATTTTAATATCTCTCCATCCGGGTGGAATTTCCCCAAACGATTTATGGGTCTTGGAGATCACATGTGCCTTAGCCTCTCCACCAAATTTCATGGCTAGAGCACATTTGATGCTACCAAAAATCAACATCAATGACATATTTGAGCCAGAAAGGAAAGCAAGTCTGAAAGTGTGGTTCTGTGCATGCGAAGGCAATCTATCTATGTTTTAGAGTCGAGTCTCTTAAAGGAAGGCACAATGAGGATATGTGACCTGTGTTGGAACTAAAAAGAAGTTCCTAAGAAACACAGTGAAGTAATAGAGGCCTAATAGAGGGATCTGCATAGGGTTTAAAGGAATATTTGAGGTTGAGTTTAGGGCCTACTTGTAGCTGGTATAGGTAACCCAAATAAGGTCAAAGTAATCAAAGGTTTCTTCTAGTATAATCTAAGGTATGGAAGCTTATTCTTCTCTTTGTATATTTGTGTGATATCTTTATAATATTACTCGTGAGTTCTATGGCTTTTTATATGCATGTGAACTCTGTACAAGACCTGAGGCAGCACTCCCTAAATTATCTCTAGCATACGAAGTCTGTTTTATTGCTTTGATGTATATGATCCAAGTTTTTTTTGTAGCCCTAGTTCATAAATCAATTCTTCCTTCTCCATGAAATTCTAACATGGAAGGTGATGTATTTTATGTATGAGAACTTCCCTGAGACACGTTATTTCTGTGTCAACCAAATTTCCTAAGGCATATGAATTATTAAGGCACTAGAAAACTTCCTTTGTAGTGGTTCTAAAAGTTTTATCCCAAGGTAAAGATCTAATCCTATGGTTAAAAGTCCACATATATTTGATGCAAACATGTAGCTTTTGTTGGATTGCCTCTCCTGTGGAAAATCAAAAATTACATGGTTGGGTCATGTGATTGTACATGTTCTGTGATCTATATCTATGTGATATGTGCAAAAGATGGGATGTCATTGTGATCTGGAGTTGGCAAATTTATCAAGCTCCTTATCCCTGTGAATATGTGTGGAACTGAGACCATATGAAGCACATTACAAGCGTGATCTTGCAAAAGTCAAATGCCCTTCATCCATTTGATCTAAAGCACTTGTTTTTTGTAACGAACAAGCTCCTCTCTCGGAGCAGTTTTGAGACACTTGGAGAAAGAAAATTTGTCGAAATATGTGACTAGGTCCGTCTTATGACATATGTAATCATGATTTTATATATTTAATGAAAAGAGAAAAATAAATTTATTAATGTTATTCTTGAGGCATGGGTTTCATGCTCAAGGGAGATTTATTTTTTAGGTCAAACACCCATTGAGTGCTTCTAGGACTTGTCATTGAGTCTACAAGTCAATTGAGTCATTGTCATGTATGAAAAACCCTTTTGGGCATGTTACATATTGTAAAGAAAATTTATTTGAGTCAAAAGAAAGTCAAAAATACCCTCCACGACCTCATCATGGCACAAAGATCAAGTCAGCCTACATGAAGGGACAAGTCAACCTAAAGATAGCGATTTGTACCCCTCAAAAGCCTATATATAAGAAGGAGCTCAACCTCATTTGAATACACTCTAAAGCAAGTTCAATCTCCTCAAGATAGAAGTTGAAAAAGGACGAAGAAGAAGAAGAACAAGATCGAAGTTTTGGGCCTCTCTCTCTCTCTCTCTCTCTCTCTTTTGTCAGGATTTCTACAGTTACTAGGCAAGACGAAATTTTGAAGCTATATCGAAGCTATGAAGCTACATCTAGGTTGAAACTATGAAGTTGTGAAGTTGCATCGAAGTCGTGAAGTTACATCGAAGCTATGAAGCTGCAACTAGGTCAAAGTTGTGAAAGATTGAAGTTGTGAATCTGCTGGAGAGGTCGAAGTTGCATTAGAATCTGTTGGGCGAAGTAGCAAAAGAATCTGCTAAAGGGGTCGAAGTTGCAGAAGGATTTGTTGGGCAAGAGAATTTGTTTGGAGGTCAAAATTGCAGAAGTTGCTAAGAAACAGCTAGAAGAAAAGCTTGTCAAGGGACTTGGTCTTAGAGGGTCTTGGTCAAGGGTCACAGGTCTTGGAATTCGTCAATTGAAGATTCTATAAGAAGAGAAGAATTCTTGTGGGTTTTCCTCTCAACTGGAGAGGTTTTGGCCCTGGCTAATCGCCTATATCTTGTGTCCTCTTGTCTCACTATTCTTTATGGTTTGGTAGTTGTTTGATGAAAAAGAACACAATAATAATTAGGTTGAAGAAGAATCTAACTAAGATAAGCAAAAAGACATCACAAGCAGTTATTGAAGTAACAAAAATCACACAATCTAGTTGCCCTAGATTTCTCAACATGGTATCAGAGCTAAGGTGACTATATCACGGAAAGGCAACTTAAAGAAGGACACTCAAGGGCCGAAGCACTAGAAGATCATCAAGAGCATCAATCATCAAGAAGGACCATTCATCTAAAGGATCATCACATCCTAAAGAAAGAAGACCTCAAAACCCTAGCTCATCCAATGAAGGGTTATACACTTGAAACATTCTTGGGAAGCTCACATCATCATCACAAAGATAAGACCGACAAAACCCTACCTCCACTTAAAGAAGGACTACTCAATGAAGCATCTTGAAGTCTCTACATTCAACGGAAGCAAGAAGAGGCATTGTCATCATCATCAAGGAATCAAGGTGATATCCCTTTCTTTGAAGGATCACTTTTGAAGGAAGACATCTAATATTATCAACATCAACATCAAAATCAAGAAGGCATCAAGTTGAAGATATTGTCATCAAGGATCATCTTCACTTGGCAAATAAGTACCTTTATAGTTATGACTGAATATGCTACCAAAATGACTTCATTTTGCAAGGAAAGCAACAAATTGGTTGGGTCATCAAACTTTCTTGCATGGAAGAAGAGGACAGATTTGACCCTCATAAAAAATGAAGTTGTTGAACATGTTAAGGGATCAATTACTAAGCCTCCAAAATAAGAAGCTCAAGCTCTAGCAAAATTTATGAAAGGGGAAGTAAGGGCTCAAAGTATTCTCATTGAATCAATCAAGAATCCCCTCATACATTATGTATCAAAGTTGGAGACATCAAAAGAAATATATGACAAGTTAATAGAATTGTTCTCCGCAATTACTACAAGAGAAGTGATATCTTTGAGGAACGAGTTGTAGAAAATGAAGATCTCAAAGGAAGATGGAATAGACCCATATTTTATGAAGGTATTAGAAGTAGGAGACCAACTACAAGAGTTGGGAGGAAGGCCACAACTTCACATCCAACATCTTTCGAAAGAAGGAAGCCACCCCATTCAGTGAACTTTGGTCATTGTGTAAAATTGAAGAAACCAGGTTGAAAGCAAAGAGCGATGTGGGACCAGGTGAACAAGTTCAAGCATTTGTTGCCTTGGCTAAGAAGAAAGCAAAGTTTGGGAAATCTGGTTCTTGTAAAAAGAAGAAGAATATGTCAAAAGTCCAATGTTATGGCCGTCAAGAATATGGGCACTACAAGAAAGATTGTCCGAAGTTCAAAAAGGACAAGAAGAGGAAAGAAAGAAATGAAGCTCATAGCAACGAAGAAGTGGAAGAACTTGATGAGAAGAAATCAAAAGGGATAGATTTTCACTATTAGGGTTTCTCCAATGCATAGTAAGGATGTAGGAGGTGAAAAGATCTCCGCCATGGCAATCAAGATGAGAAGTATTATAACGAGAAGTATTCTTAGTAGAAGATGGCATCATACTAGAAGCATATCGTTAAAGCAAGAGCTCATGACATCATTAGAGAAGCTTGAAATAATAGTTGAAGTAGAAGTCTATAAAGATGTAGCAGTTATCATATAAAGGAAGTAGCTCTTGGCACCTCATTGAAATCATATATAGACTTATAGTACATATGATTGAAAGAAAGTCGTCTAGCATGATACAAGGAATTCATCATACATCATCATCAAGAGAAAGTAGCATTTGCCGGATGAGGATAATCAAGATCCTTTGTTGGAATCTTCACTAGAAGGTTCACCTCTACTTGGTAGAATCAAGTGTCTTGCTAATCGTTCCACCATGTGTGGGATACATTGTTTAGAAGGATGATGGTATGGCGACAAAGGAGTGCAGCGGGTCAAGATGATTGAAGTACTCTCAAAGGTGTGAAAATTCCTACTACTGAAGGAACCCCTATTGCAGCAAATTTGAATCTACTTCACCTACTTGATTCTTAAATGACATTCATCAAGTTATTCTTCTGAATACTAAAGCAAATTACTTCTGCAACCTACACTAATTAAATATTTGATCTCATGAAACAAAAAACAGAGCAAAGCACAAAATACATATGACACACTTATTTTTGGACACAATAGTCCCCGGAAAAACCCAATGCAAGAAAACCAATGCAGCAACTCTACGGGTTTTATTATTATGCAGGAGAAATATCTGAATAGAAATCTAGGATGCTCATCTAGCAATTCTTTACAGAGAAAATACTGGCGGAAAATCTCAGTGAGTTTTACCTCACTTCACTGGACAGAATTTCGGTTGATTCGGCACAAGACTGGCTAACAACGGCTACTTCTGCGCTAACTCTGCGTCAGCCCTCCGTCACCTTCTCTGCCCTCTGCGTCAGCTCTCCCGGTTGTTTCGGCAATTCGCTACAGTTTCGGTTGTTCCGGCAATTCCCGTTGTTCTAGCAGTTCTAGATTCTGCATGACAGGCAGCTTTTCTGCACAACTCTCTCGGCTATTGTGTTGCCTCTGTGTCAGCTCTCCTGGCTGTTCCGACAATTTCAGTTGTTCCGGCAGTTCTAGATTCTACGTAATAGCCAGATTTTCTACGTCAGCTCTCCCGGCTACTACGATGCCTCTGCATTAGCTCTCCCGGTTATTCCGGCTGTTCCAGCAGTTTCGGCTATTTTGGTTTTTGCGTGATAGGTAGCTTTTCTACGTCAACTCTCCCGGCTACTGCATTGCCTCTGTGTCAGCTCTCCCAGCAATTTTGGATGTTCCGGCAGTTTTGGATTCTGCGTGGCAGACAACTTTTCTATATATACTCTCCCGACAACTATGTTGCCTCTCTGCAAGCTCTCTCCGCCTCTTTGTTTTGTATTTTCCAGAAAGTCCTTCTCCCAGAATCTCACTACCCCTCTGCTGCAAGATCTCCCCAATCGATTTTCCTGCTGAGAACTTCTCACCTCAGAAAATTGATTTCCTCAATATCTCTATGTGTGTTTTCAAATGAACCCCAAGCCTCCATTTTATACTTTTCTTGTTGAGTCTTCAATAGCCGAAATTAAGTCTCTAATCAATGGCTAAGATTAAAACATGACTTGATCCGCCTTCTAGATCATTCTCACCCATATTTTGATTAATACCCATTAATATTTTAATTTCCCTAAGTTTAGACTTAGGAAATCCATTAAAAATATTAATTATTTTAATAAAATACAATCCATGTGGAATTTCACTAAACGGTTTCTGGGTTCTTTATAACTAATGTGCCTTAGCCTCTCCACCAATTTTCAAGGCTAGAGCACTTCCGATGCTACAAAAAAACTAACACTCCCTCTTAGCGAGGAAACGGCTCTAGCAACAATGTCCACCTACAAGCTGCTCTGTTTCTGAAGCACCTCATTTTTGCACTGTTGTTGCTGCTACTGTACTGCTAGCCATGACACTATCGCTGCTGCATTTTTACTACAACTCCCTCTCAAACATTGCATCTACTATGCTGCTAGCACTGCCACTGCTAACACTGCATCCGTATTGCAACTCAGTTGCTAAGAGAAGAAACTAAAAAACATCCAAAATTAGTTGAAATTAACTGTGTTCAACATAATACAATGAATGTTGGAATCTGACTGCTGCTGATTCTGACCCTCTGAATCTTTTGCGTAGCTGCTGACTCCTGCACTATGCCAACTACACTGCTGCCAACCTTGCTCTGCGTTGATCAGTCTTTGGTCCCCAGCTACTGCATTTGTCCTCCAAACACTCCACTGCATTATCTGACACTAAGTCCATCTCGCTACTGCTGAATCTTGGGCTCCCGTAGCAAGGAATTGATCCAAGAGGTGGACTCCTCAAGGATCCTACCCACATGTAGTCCTCCTGACTACAACTCAATATCGCCCCATCTCCCACCTGGAGATGCGTGGACACTCATGGAAAACTCATCCTCGTCAATCTTTGCTGAAGCAGCCTTAGGATCATGTTTCTCATCCTTGTCCTTTTTCTTCAAAGGACACTGGGATGCATAGTGGCCCATCTCGCCACAACTGAAACATTTCACCTTTGAAATGTCCTTCTTTCACTTTGGCTTTTGTTGCTCCTTCCATGCTAGAGTTGCATTCTCCTCCTCCTCCTCCTTCATCTTCGTGCCACTCCCACTGCTACCATTGAGGTTGACCTTCACTAGGTCCCTCCTTAACTCCTATTGAAGAGTCGCCCACATCTCCTCCCATGAAGGTAGTTTTTCTCTGCCCAATATGCTTTGGACGAAAACTTGCCATTCATCTGAGACTCCATTCAGGGTTATCCTCACCATCGCGGTTGGCTGAGGAGTGGACCCCACTACAGCAAGCTGGTCTCTAGTGTCCTGAAGACGTTGAGGATAGAGGTTCACCCCTTCTCCTTTCCGCATCAAAGTCCGCTGCAACTTCTGCTCCAAATACATCTTTCGTTGTTGGGAAGAGCCTTCATACAGAGAAGACAAGGCTTCCCACATTTCTCGGGTTGTATCCTTGCCCTACAAGTGTGAGACCACATGATCTCGAACTCCATTGAAAATGAGCCTCTTTGCCTTCCCCTGCTCGGCCTTGTATTTCTTCTTTTGATCGTTGTCAATAGGAACAACTACAACACTCTTGACGTAGGTCTCAAGATCATATTCCTCCAAAACAGCTAAGTTTTTGGTCTTCCATACGACATAGTTGGAGGCTCCTTCCAACCTGTCCTGATCTATGAGCCCGTGCGATGCCATCTCACCCAACTGTCGAACTGACTCCTATAGTCATTTCTTAGCACAGCGCAGCTGCTTAGCAAGTGAGAAATTCAAACTTTCTGGCAGAAAATTCTCTAAGGAGAAAATTCCCCTTCTACGTGTCTTCCTTCTTTTTCAGTGGATTTCTACCCCGACAGAAACTGCGCCCTTCAAGCATTACGCTGAGGCTCTACGTCACTCCCTCTGCCTCTACAAACTCACGAACTGGAAATTGTACCTCTGTTGTCTCACTCAGAGAGATATTTCCTCGGATTTGCTTCCAAGCAAGGGTTGCGCAATCCCTTCAAGGCGATTCGAATTGCTGCCAAGTGCAGCTTTTGGCCTCACTGCTCAGTTCTGGATCTGCTCTCCCTGTTTCAAAATCAATGCTCTGGTACAATGTGAAATTTCCTACTATTGAAGGAACCCCTCCTGCGGCAAATCTAGATCTACTTCACCTACTTGATTCTTAAATTACATTCATCAAGTTATTCTTCTGAATACTGAAGAAAATTACTTCTACAACCTACACTAATTAAATATTTGATCTCGTGAAACAGAAAACAAAGCAAAGAACAAGAGACAGAGGACACACTTATTTTTGGACACAATAGTCCCCGGAAAAACCCAATGTGGGAAAACTGGTGCAGCAGCTCTAAGGGTTTTATTATTATGCAGGAGAAATATCTGAATACAAATCTAGGATGCTCATCTAGCAATCCTTTACAAAGAAAATACTGGCGAAAAAAATTGAGTGAGTTTTACCTCACTTACCAAGCAAAATTCCAACTGATTCGACACAAGACTAGCTAACACCGACTATTTTTTATTTGGCTCTGCGTCAGCCTTGCGTCACCTTCTCTGCCCTTTGCGTCAGCTCTCCCCGCTATTCTAGCAGTTCCGACTATTCCGACTTTTCTGGATTCTGCATGACAGGCATATTTTCTGCGTCAACTCTCCCGACTACTGTGTTGCCTCTGCGTCAGCTCTCCCGGCAGTTCCCAGCAGTTTCGGTTGTTCCGATAGTTCTGGATTCTGCGTGGCAAGCAGCTTTTCTGCATCAGCTCTCCCGGCTACTACATTGCCTCTGCATCAGCTCTCGCAATTGTTCCAGCAGTTTCGGTTGTTTCGGCAGTTCTAGATTCTACGTGACAGGCATATTTTCTGCGTCAACTCTCCCGGCTACTACATTGCCTCTGCGTCAACTCTCCAGATTGTTCCCGCAGTGCCCGATAATTTCGACTATTCTGGCAGTTCTGGATTCTGCGTGACAGACAGCTTTTTTGCGTTAGCTCTCCCGGCTACTGCGTTGCCTCTCTGCAAGCTCTATCCGCCTCTCTATTCTGTATTTTCCGGAAAGTCCTCATGGATTCTCACTGCCCCTCAGATGCAAGATCTCCCCAACCGATTTTCCTCCTGAGAACTTCACAACTCAGAAAATCAATTTCCTCAATCTCTCTATGTGTGTTTTCAAATCAACCCCAAGCCTCCATTTTATACTTTTCTTGTTGAGTCTTCAACGGCCGAGATTAAGTCTCTCATCAACGGCTAAAAGATTAAAACATGACTTGATCGACTTTCTAGATCATTCTCATCCATATTTTGATTAATACACATTAATATTTTAATTTCCCTAAGTTTAGACTTAGGAACTCCATTAAAAATATTAAATATTTTAATAAAATACAATCTGGGTGGAATTTCACCAAACGGTTTCTGGATTCTTTAGAACTCATGTGCCTTAGCCTCTCCACCAATTTTCGAGGCTAGAGCACTTTTGATGCTACCAAAAAACTAACAAAAGGAATTCGTCGAAGAAAGTCTAGATGACGGATGACCAAAAGGAGAAAAGAGGTATGTATATATTTGATAGATTAAGTCATGTCATCATATAGTTGTAGATAGCATGGGTAAATGCTCTACCTCGTGAGCATGGTCAAGGATCTCTTCTTTTGAAAAGATGCATGAAGGCAAGGTTCAAATATTGATAAGATGAAATCAACATAATATGTCCTTATATGGAATATGAGGTAGTTGACAAAGATGAAGGAACTATGTATGGAAAGTTCCTAGGAAGCAATATGTGAAGAAAGAAAGAAGAGACCATGAAAGATGCAACTACGGTCACACAAAATCAACATCCAACGTCTAGAATAATTGATCATGACATCTACATAAAGAAGAAAACCGTGATAAGGTCTGTAAAGAAAGGAGACCCTTGACATATGGAGTCTTGGAGATGTGTTTATAAATGTGCATGATGTTACAGGCAAGCAAGAATTCATGATGAAAGGCCATTACAAAAGGTAACTTGATTTGATGTTCATTTTTTATTTTTTGAACAACATCTGGATGGGTTGATACAGGGCTATTGAAAAGAGAGTTGTAGATGTCACCTACAACTAGCACTCATGTGTTTGGATGAAAGATCCTAGAGGAAACATGACTTGAAAGAGGTAGTTGTATGAGGAAAAAGCCAGATGGTGACTAGAGGATCACTTTCTGACAAAGACAAGGATGACATGACTGATGTGGCTCATAATGGAAAGTCATGGATGGTCGATGCCCTACAAAAGATGAAAGCTCCATAATGTTGAAGATGAACTCCATGACATCAAAAGAAGGAGCCCCACAAGCAGTTGATAGTCCCATGATCTCCACTTAGAGCAGAAAGTTGTTGGAAGCAAGTCCCTGGTTGAGAGGGAGCTTGGACAAGTCCCTGAATAAGAGGGAGCTTGGGTACATTCCTTTATAGGAATAGGTATATCCTCCCTAGTTGAAAGGGAGAGATAGACACATCATTCTTGTCTTCACTTTGGGAAGAAAGAATGGAGGATTGGGTAAGCATCTAGCATCCGACACTCTTTGAGGATAAGGTAGGGCATCCAAGATAAGAGTAGTCGAAAAGGGCGATATTCTTTGAGGACTAGGAATCCAAGATAAGAATAGTCCTGGAAAAACATACTCTGTGAACACCCGAGTGGGGTATGTACCTTGAGAGACAATGATGATGGTGTCTATAAGTCACTGGTCTTGCCAGCATTGTGCTCTGATCTTGTGGAGAGATAGAGTTGTTAGTCAAGGCCTTGCTATGTGACAATGTTGGTTGATATGATGCTAAACAGATGGCTTACCATTCCGACTCTTCTTATGAGAATTCTTCAAATTGAGAATGTCCAAGTACCTTGTATGGATTATGAATACCTCCCTAGTTAAGAGGGAGTGTTGAAATATGTAACTAGGTTCAGTCTTCATAATGACATATGTAATCATGATTTTATGTATTTAATGAAAAGAGAAAAATAAATTTATTATTGTTATTCATGAGGCATGGGTTTCATGCTCAAGGGAGATTTATTTTTAGGTCAAGCACCCATTCAGTGCTTCTAGGGCTTGTCATTGAGTCTACAAGTCAATTGAGTCATCGTCATGTACGAAAGACCCTTTTGGGCATGCTACATATTGTAAAGAGAATTTATTTGAGTCAAAAGACCCTCCAAGACCTCATCATGGCGCAAAGATCAAGTCAACCTACATGAAGGGACAAGTCGGCCCAAAGATAGCAATTCGTACCCCTCAAAAGCCTATATATAAGAAAGAACTCAACCTCATTTGGATACACTCTCAAGCAAGTTTGATCTCCTCAAGATAGAAGTTGAAAAAGGATGAAGAACAAGAAGAAAAATATCAAAGTTTTGGGCCTCTCTCTCTCTCTCTTGTGTTAGGGCTTCTACAGTTACTGGGCAAGACAAAATTCTGAAGTTGTATCAAAGTTGTGAAGCTACATCTAGGTCGAAACTGTGAAGCTACATCAAAGTTGTGAAGTTGCATCGAAGTTGTGACGCTGCATCGAAGCTTTGAAGTTGCAGCTAGGTCGAAGTTGTGAAAGATCGAAGCTGTGAATCTGCTGCATAGGTCGAAATTGCAATAGAATCTGTTGGACGAAGTAGTAGAAGAATATGCTGGAGGGGTCGAAGTTGCAGAAGAGTTTGTTAGGCAGAAGAATTTGTTGGAGGTCAAAATTGCAAGAGTTGCTGAAAAACTGCTAGAAGGAAAGCTCGTCAAGGGACTTGGTCTTGGGGGGTCTTAGTCAAGGTCATAGGTCTTGGAATTCATCAATTGAAGATTATTTAAAAGAGAAGAATTCTTGTGGGTTTTCCTCTCAACTGTAGAGGTTTTGGCCCTGGATGATCACCTATATCTTGTGTCCTCTTATCTCATTATTCTTTATGTTTTGGTAGTTGTTTGATGAAAAAGAACACAATAATAATTAAGTTGAAGAAGAATCTAACTAATATAAGCAAAAATACATCACAAGCAGTTACAAAGTAAAAGAAATCACACAATCTCGTTGCCCTAGATTTCTCAACAAAATCAAAGTATCTTGTTGATTCTCAATGAATCTTTGTGATCACACAAATTTGTGGAAGCATGCCTATATAATGGCACCCATGCGAATTTCATGTGACTCGAGCATTGTGATTTTGTATTATGGCACCTATTCTCTCTAAGGATTTCGGATCATAAATCAAGCTTGACGCCTGCAAAATTAAAGGGGTTCAAAGCCTGTATTAGAGGACATCTTCAGGAAGGCTTAAACTCTTAGTTGTTGGTCATATGGATAAATAGATGATCTAGTCGAAGTCCCCAACAAAATGGAGGTTGACCTAATTGACTTAAAGCCGACATCCCATAACCATATTATCTATTTTCTTTTTGAAAGCAATACTTCTCTATCTGATTAATGATCAATCTAGTTGCAATTGAAAGAATTGAAGTTGGACTAGAAACTTTAAAGATGACATCTATCCCTTGTGATAAGTATTGGCATGTATATATGATGGAAACTCTGCTATTGCACAGTGAGAATGGAAAAAGGTGTTGAAATATGTAACTAGGTCCGATCTTCATAAATATGAAATGTACTTTTGATTCTTGTAAATTGTAAAAATAAAGAAAAATTATTATTGTTATTTTTGTAGCATGGGTTTAATGCTCAAGGTCTTTTTATTTAGAGGTCAAGCACCCATTGAGTGCTTCTAGCATTTGTCCTAGGGTCAAGAAGTCAAAAGAATCACTTGCATATGAAGAAGACCCCATTGGGCACATTGTAACATGTCAAAAGAATTATTTTTGTATTTAAAAGTGTCGAAATACCCTCCAAGACCAAGTCAGCCTGGCAGCTAAGAAGTCGGCCTCATTAGGGCATGTCATCCTCCTTGGAAGCCTATATATAGGAGGGAACTCGACCTCCTATGGACACTCACTCACTTCTAATCATCTAAGCGAAGGAGAAGTAGAAGAAGGCTAGCGAAGAAGGAAGAAGGACGAAGGATGAAGGTTTGGGTTATTTCTCTCTTTCTCACATGTGCAAAGAAGGAAGGCTAGGGTTTTGATGTTGCACAATCGAATTTGAGGAAATTGCAAAAAGAAGGTCGAAGGAAGGTCTATTAGGTCATCTACAAGCCCAAGAAGAAGAAGGAACCCAAGCAAAGGTCAAAGGAAGCCTTGGAGGCCCTGATATTGCTCACGCGTGTGGAAGCAGTAACTATTACAGGGACCGAAAATTTCACACCTGCAGTGGAGACTGAAATTCTATAGCTGGGGGTCGAAGTTGTGCAGCTGGAAGAGATTAGACTGGTTTTGACTTGGACAGAGGAAGCACATCATCAAGAAGTTCAAACTTGGTCTTGGAAGGGTTTTGGTCTTGGTCTAGATGTCCTAGATTCGTCATTTGAAGAATCTAGAAGAAGAGAAGGGATTTGTGGGTTTTCCTCTTAAGCGGAGAGGTTTTGGCCATGGCTTGTAGCCTACATCCTGTGTTCTTGTGTATTGTTGATCTTCTTGTTTTTGTAGTTATTTGATGATAAGAACAACATAATAATAAGAGAAGTTAATAATCAAGAAAAATAAAAATACATCACAAGCAGTTATCAAGTTTAAGAGAAATCATCTTAGTTGCAGCCGTTTAGATTTCTCAACAAAGGGTTCCTTGATTTGTTACAGATAGTCTTAATCGTTGGGAAATAAATTGCAGGGTTGTCATTGTTTTCACCATCTGCTGAGCATGACAGATATATCTTGACCCTGAAATCTGATCTTGACTAAAAGATGGAGTCTTGATGAATCTTGGGTTTAAAAGGATTTTGAAAAACTCCTGCTAGAAGTAATATTATGTTGATGATGAGAATGAAAATGGTGAAGTTATGACATGAAGCCAATATGAAACTAAATACAAAATGAATGGGTTTGTTAACCCTAACTGAATTTTTTTCTTTTTTGAAAGCAAAACAAGGCTTAAGGAAGAAAAGCCCTAGAGTTTGTGAAACCCTAGTGTTATTGATATTAAAATTATTGAAGTATATAGGATGTTGATAATGATGAGAATCATTAGGGTCTGGAGATAAGACCCTAGCCAATCATTTGGTAACTTTATTTAGGGTTGGTGATGAAGCTCTAAGGCTCAATTGCTTCTGCTTAAGAAGAATCCCTAGCTTCTAGATCTGACATTTTTTATAACGAGGTTGGTTTGCAGGTTGAATTCAAAAAGAGGGAGTTGTCATGATCTTGTAAGATAAGTATCTTGTATTACTCTTATTTATTTTTATCATCACTAATGATGTGTAATCCTTGATAATGATAGAGACAAGGTCATCTTTTCCAATAATGAAGATGATGTGGACGAAATGATATGTACTCCTTGATTATGTGATATGATTTTTTTATGGCGTGACCCTCTTGTTGATAATATAGATGAAGTCGATAATGATGATGTCATCTCCTTGATAACGCGGACAAACTGACAGTCGACTCTTTGATGATGATGAAGTGGACTCCCTAATGTGGACTCCTTGATGATGTTGACGTGTACTCCTTGTTGATATGACATGCACTCGGTGATTATGTACACTACTTGATGATGATGATGATATGGACTCGATAATGTAGACTCCTTGATGATTATAATGATATGGACTCGTTGATGATGTAGACTCCTTGATGATGATGATGATATGAACTTGGTGAAAATGTAGACCTATTGACAATGATGATGTGCACATGTTGATGATTTAGACTTCTTGATGATGATGATGATATGGATTCCTTGATGACTTGGACTCCGTGAACTCTTCGTTGATAATGTGAACTCCTTAATGATGATGTGAACTCTTTGATGATGATGTTGATTCCTTGATGACATGGACTCCTTGATGATGTGGACTCCTTAATGATGTGAACTCTTTAAAGATGGTATGGACTCCTTGATGATGTGATGAGATTGACTCGACTTGAGAAGGTTAAGATCAAGGGCAAGCTGACACACTCTCAAAAGATAAGTATTATCTTGATTGTTTCTATTGATTGTTTCATTGGGAGTCTCTTGGCTTGTTTGGTTGTTCTTGTTCTTCCATAGCCTCCTAGTGAGGATTGCAGGTACATAATGGAGACTGCCAAGGTGTGGCAATCTGTTAAATTTGGAAACTAAGGCCAAACTCCACCTTGGACAGCTCATATGATGGAGATGATATTTTTGTTGGATTCCTCTTTCCGAGAAGCGTAGGATTGATCTAAAGATCATCTCATTCTGACAAAGTATAAATGGAATTATGAATTTATTTCTTCTATGGACAAATTGTCAAGGTCGGCCAGCAATCTAATGTAGGCTCAAAAGCCCAAAAGTCATGTCTTTTCACCCTCAACATTGCATATATAAATAGAAAGAGCATCTACCTGATTTGGACATTCATTCATTTCACACATATCTCTCTCTCCTCGTCTGATTGGATCGTACGATTTCAAGACAGCCTTCTTCTCCTCCACACATGCGAAGGGTTGACTGCAATTTCTGTTTTCCAGTGTTGACCAAGTTGCAGCAAGTTTGACCAACATTGACCAGACAGTGTTTGACCTTGTTTGACTGCGATTTTTGTGGGAATATCTCTGTTTGAGCAGGCCACATATTTGGGCACAGAAAATGAGATTTTCTGTGTTGTTTTGAACAGCCTTGACCGTAGGTTTGACTGTGTTAACCAAGTTTGACCAATTTCTTCAGGACTGTTTGGGGCTGCTTTGGACTGTTGTTGGAGGCCGAATTTACTGGGTTTGACCAAGCTGATTTGGAGGAGTAATTCTATTGATTTGACCAGCGTTGACTTTCTGGTTAGGGCATCCTGTTGACTGCAGTTTGACTGGACAGATTTGATTGTGTTGTCACTTGGTCTAGTGCTTGCCTTGCAGAGCACCCCTCTACAAGACCTGCAAGATTTTGCACCCATAGACTCGTCTTCCATCATTTTTCTAAGGTCTCTCTTCACCTACAGGTGGTAACATAGGTCCTCTAATTTAAAGAGTGCCATTATTTCAAAGGCATTTTAACAACTCAACAAAAATTTTAAACAAATTCTAATCCTAAGTAATGTCTTTATTACAATATAATTATTTAGCTCGATTGCATACTTGTATATCAGTTGCAGTTGCCTATATAAATATCACATGAGCTTCGTATGTGTTTTCGCTAATTTTATCATACTAATATGACATGAATAACTCCGTTGAATTAAACTATTGCCTTATTGCACTTTTGGCAAGGTAATAGATCTGAGATTTTGCCTTTAGTAGAAATATTATTTTGTTGTAGAAGTTGGCAGTAATGTTACAGTTAAAAAAAATCAGAAAATGTTCTTTATATTAACATGAGAAAAAAACTCGTTTTACTGTAGTGATGTACAACCAGCAGCAATTCTACCCAAATAGCAATAGAAAGGCCTTTAGGAGAGACTGTTCTCCAAGCTCACAACCTCTTGCCATATCTCCTAATGAAAGTGCCTTTAGCTATGAAGTCTACAACCTACTCACCAAGAAGGCATTCTCTCAAGGAGAAGATAGAGGCCAAAGATCCAAAGAAAAAACTCTAATATAATGCCATCATCCTTGGAAGTGTAAAGGACCAAAGGAGTCAACATCATCTAGTAAAGCAGATTTCTAGAAAAAAAATTGTTGTAAAGGATTTGATGCCAAGTGTCTCATACAATATCCCAGCATTCTTGAGCACGCTTGTTGATCTAGAAAATATGGCAAATGGTTTCAACTCCTCCATAAGGTGAGCAAGGACCATCCATGAACCACCTTGTCTGAGACAAACTCTCCTTGAAAGGTAATGTAATATCCCCAATTTAGATTTTCAGCATTAGAGGTGAGTTTGGGGAAAGGACGCAATTCTGGCACCTGGACTTAGGAGAAAAAGAGAATATTGCGGCTCTAGTGGAAAGTGGGGACCACAAGAAAGAGAAATTCAACCCAATGAGGGAACTTGCACTCTTGGAAGAGAGAGCAAAGAGAAGGGAGTTCGAATTAGGAGAGAGAGAGAGAGTGGGGACCACAACAAGAAAAAGAGCCACGAATTATAAATAGAGCAAGAGGCACTCGTTTTGGTCATTCATTCATCTATTCAGGAAGTCCTCTTTGACATAGCACGCTTGAGCAGAAACCAAGTCTACAAGTGTTGTTTAGCACACAAGTGTCTCCAAGCAGAGATCTCATGCTTTGGTGAACTTCGAATGCCATCCCAAGGAGGGAGTTCCATCCTTTTCTGATTGTTCCAACAGTGTGAGTGAGAGTTTGTATGGAGGAGACGCTAGCAGCAGCATTGGGATTGCATAGTGCTAGGAGGGGACACACTTGGGAGTTGAGGAGTGAAGGGAGTTTGGGCCTAAAACTTGAGGTGGAGACTGGGGGAGTGTTTTGGGGCCTTTTCTTGGAGGAGCAACAAATGCAACATTTGCTACAGGTTACATCTTCTACTTGTGGAGGGGGCCAAGCATTTGGGGTCGATTTTGGAGCGTCAAAACTAGGACAAACCCTTTCTCGGCTTTTGACAAGGACCTCAAAAATAATTTGGCTGAATTTTCTGGGCAGATTTGAGGGGTCAAACAAGGGTCCCAAGTCAACCAGCAGCTAGAGGAGCTAGAGGAAATTTTCGTTGAAATTCTGAGGCCAACATTTGGCCAATTCCTTTGTGGGTTATTGGTGTAGACCCAGGGTTAATTTCCCGGAATTTACTGAGCACCGAAGGAGGCCCTAGAAGCGGTTCTTCACAACCAACAGCATATTTCTGGCAGTTTCAGCGCAGAGCCAGGAGAGAGCAGCAGCACATTTGAGAGGGACTTCTTGTTGTTCATTTGGGCTTAGCTAACTTGCCTTGAGCAAGCCCAGGTGCACTCTTTCTAGCGCCTCATTGTACACTCTTCTTATCATAATAAAATGGCTCAGCAGTGCAGATTTTGATGAAATTTCATGGACTAATTCATGTGTTTGATTTTCGTGGTTTTATGTCTATGTTTGCTTTGTTTATCATTGTATATTTCCATTAGGAATATTACAGGTAAATCCTGATAGATCAATAACCATGTACAAGCCCTCAGTTTGTAGGACACTGAAAGACCATACCATTTGAAGGCACTTCACACATATGGCTTCTTCATCTGAGAGCCCCCATCTTTTGTTCAAAGTTTCTTGAAAAGAGTTAGGTGAAAAAAGATCTAGAAATAATTTGTGAGGCTTATACACCCAAAGGGGCTTATCATATCTTTACATCCAATCCCACCAAATAGGATCCAAGGTGTGAATGTTCAATTTATAGAATTCATCAATTAGGATAAAATTTTAGTTTGCCAAATTGGCTATCCAATCAGAAGACGGGATTCTACAGACATGTGAAAGGGAAAACCAAGTTTCGACTCTCTCTTGCCCTCATCCTATAAGTCTCTCCAACAAGAAATCCCTTTCTTGACTAACTTCTTGGGAAGAAGTCTCCCAATATGAGATGTACCTGAGTTCTAAATTTTCCACAAACATATTTGTTAATTTTAGATAACAATGGTATGTTCTATGCTTTAGCACAATTTACTTCAATGTTCCTTTAGCAGCCCAATGACAATTTCCAATTATATCCAGTAGCAATCACATTAACTTAAGCACATTGATAGTAAATGCAGATAGAACATAAAAGCAAGTGTAGAAGACAAGCCAAGACAAGAGGACACAAGATGTGGCGGATGCCAAGGACAAACCCCAATTTGGGGAAACCCTTTGATCAAATCTTCTTATTAATCTTCAATATTTCAGCAGAGAGAGAGAGCACAAATATTAGAATTACATGCCCAAAACAGTGCTGCCAAATTAGCAGTCAATGCAGCCCTAACCAAAAAGTCAACGGTGGTCAAAGCTACCCCAAAATGTCCTCCAAGCAGCTCGGTCAACAGCAGAAGAATGCAGCCTGCCAAGGGAGTCAAAGTCAACCCAAAATCAACTCTGTCAACCCAGTCAAAGTTTTTTGTAATTTTTGCGGTCAAACCAGAAAGTCAATGCAACATATAACATAGTCAAATAGTCCCCAAACACCTCAAAAATCGTGCCAAAGAATGTGGCGTACAGAAATCGAAATTCAACCCACAAAACCAAAGTCAACATTGGTCAAACACTCCAAGTCAATGCTGGTCAACGCATGCCCTAATCTCTGAAATTATCGGCCTCCAAAACCAGTCCAGAATTTCATCCTCTTCCACACGTGTTAAGTAGAGAGCCTCCAAGGTGTACGAACCAATCAAGAGATGATAGAGAAGATGTTGTCCAAATGAGAGAAGGGTCACTTCTATTTATACACTTCGTTGAGGGTGAGGAGACACATCCATTGGGTTTCATGAGCCTACATTTGACTGAGGTCAACCTTGACAATTTGTGCATGAGAGAGAATAATTTCAAAATTCCATTTCTGTTTGTCAGAATGGGATGATCTTTATATCAAAATTGTACCTCTCAAAAAGAGGAATCCAATGCAATAATCATCTTCACCATATGAGTTGTCCTAATGTGGAAGTTGGCCCTAGTTGCCAATTTTAACACTCCCTCTCAACTAGGGAGAATTCCACCTGCCAATCCATCTATCATCATCCTGCCAACCTGTCATCCTGTACCATCCCTGTCATAATTTCCCTACTCTGCTCTGCTTTGCTGAACCATGAAGTAATAATGAAGAAGTGATCGAGAGTGAGTCAGAAGATCATACCACTCTCCACTGACAAAAGTAAGTCCTTGATCCCAGATCAAGTTGTTGAACACCATGCATCAAGTTGTTGAACACCACTCATCTTAATCCTATGGATGTCAATTGTAGGGGAAGGTGAACCACTCACCCTACATACATGTGTTCAGGTAGGGGGAGGTGAACCACTCACCCTACACACATGTCAACCATAATGGGGTATCACATGGGAAGGTGAACCACTCACCCTGTATCCAGCACACCATTAGGGGAAAGTGAACCACTCACCCTATGGTCGCTCATAGCTCCAAGAAATACCCCAAGCCCCCAGGAGCTCCTAGAGCATTGTGTTCAACTCATACGGGACCCTCATGGGAGGGTCGTTCCAAGACTCTAAGTCTCTCCCAGAAGGTTAAGAATTTGACCTTCCCCAAAGGCTTTGTGAGAATGTATGCGACCTGCTCATCTATCCTGATGTGTTGGAGCCTTATTACTCCCCGTTGTACCATATCCCGGATAAAGTGGTACCTGATATCAATGCACTTGGAGTGGTTGTGGAACATAGGATTTTCTGATAGGTGAATCCCACTATGGTTGTCGCAGAAGATCACGTTGGTATCTAGAACGTGCTCAAATAACTCACTAAAGAGCTTCCTCAACCAAACTGCTTCACAACAGGCCATACTCGCAGGAATGTACTCGGCCTCGGTAGTGCTTAGTGCAACCGATTTTTGCTTCCTGCTCATCCAAGATATTGAAGCAGATCCCAAAGAGAAGCAACACCCAGACGTCCTCTTAGGATCCACCACACTGCCATCCAAGTCAGCATCTGAATATCAATGTAGCCTCAAATTCTCAACAGTGTATCTCAGTCCATAGTGGATTGTGCCCTGGAGATATCTCAAGAGATTCTTAGCAGCAATCCAATGAATGTGATTAGGCTCGACCATATATTGACTCAACGTATTCACAGTGAAGCATATGTCAGGACGGGAGCTAACCAAAAACATCAGGGCTCCCACAAGTTGATGATACTCGGAAGGGTTCGCCAATCCGGGCCCAGCAGCACTTCCACATAGCTTCTTAAAGTTGAGTTCCATCAAAGTAGTCACGGACTTGCAGTCCACCAACCCACATCTCTCAAGTAGCTTCACAATGTATTTTCCTTGAGAAAGGAAAATCTCAGTGCTCGCCTGGCTTTTGCCAAACCTCCAGCCCTAGGAAGTAATGCATCAGCCCTAGGTCCTTCATCTCAAATTCGGAAGCCAACTCTTGCATTGATGAATGAGAGGGTCATCACCTGTCAGAAAGAGATCATCCACATAAAGGCCCAGAATGAGAGGTTTGTCCTTTTCAACCTTGAAGTATAGGTTCGGGTCAACATCGCTTCTTGTAAATCCCAGCTTCATAAGATAGTTATCAATCCTCTCATACCAAGCCCTAGGGGCTTGCTTCAACCCATAGAGCGATTTCTTCAACTTGCATACATGTGTCTCACGATCTTGAACCTTGAACCCCTTGGGTTGTTCCACATAGACTTCCTCCTTAAGCGAACCATGCAAGAAAGCAATTTTGACATCCATCTGGTGTAGGCTCCATCCTTGTGAAGCAACAAGGGCTATAGTCAAACGAATGGTGGTATATCGGGCAACCGGTGCAAATATCTCATCATAGTCTACTCCTTCCTTTTGAGAAAAGCCTCGAGCTACAAATCTGACCTTGAATTTTTCAACATTCCCATCAACTCCATGTTTGATCTTGTAGAGCCATTTTGAAGTGACCACTGGCTTGTCCTTGGGTCTAGGAACCACATCCCAGACATCATTCTTCATGATCGACTCATACTCCTTGTTCATCGCATCCTTCCAAACTTGTTTTTTCACAGCATCTTCGAATGTACAAGGCTCAAATTGTATAATGGTACTCATGGCAGCTAAGTACCCTTGGTACCTATTCGGCTTCTTACTTTCACGAAATGTCCCCCTCAGTGCACTATGTTTTTCAGCATCTTCAGGAGTATGTTTGAGCCACAAAGGCCTTTTTCTTGAAGTAGAGGGCTCACTAAAAGGTGGATCAATGGGATCCATCGGACCTTCAACATCGAGCATCGGTTCATTAGACAGAGATTCATCCTTCTTTTCTGCATCAGCATCATCATTTTCCTTCCTAGGGATAGGAAGATCTTGGATCTTTCTAAGAGCAAAATCTTCATCGAAAGTGACATCATGACTTAATTCCACTTCCCTTTGACCAGGCACATAGATTCTATATGCCTTCAAAGTTTCATTGTAGCCACAAATGTTCCTTTCTTCCCAGATGCATCTAGTTTGTTTCTTTTCTCTTTCGGCGCATGAAAATATATGAAACAACCAAAAATTCTAAAATGAGAAACATCAGGTTTCTTACCTGTGAAAACTTCTTTGGGATTCTTGAAGTCCAAAGTTTGATGTGGGCATCGGTTTTGGACACACATCGGTTTTGGCGACTTCTCCCAATAAGAACTTCGGAAGACCTTGATCATGAAGCATAGCACGGGTGGCTTCTATGATAGTACAATTTTTCCTTTCGGCAACACCATTTTGTTCAGGAGTATATGCGGTAGTGGTCTCCCTCTTAATGTTGCTTCTCTACAATAGTCTTTGAATTCATTTGACTCGTATTCGGTACCATTATCAGTCCTCAATATTTTGATCTTCTTCCCAATTTGATTCTCAACCAAGGCTTTGAAAGAGCGGAACCACTTGAATACTTCATCCTTCTTCTTTTAGGAATAGATCCATGTTTTGCGAGAGAAGTCATCCACAAAAATAGCATAGTATAAATATCCACCCAAAGATGTCACGAGAAACATCCCTGATAGATCATAATGGACCAATTGAAGAATATCAGTGGTTTGAGTCTCACTTTAGGGGAATGGTCCCCTAGTATGTTTTTTAGCTTCACATCCTTAACAAACACCTTCATGATTTAAGTTGAATTCGAGAATACCTGTGACCATCTTCTTTACATCGGGTAAGGCTTTGAAATGAAGGTGAGCAAATTTTCGGTGCCATAATTCGGATTGAAGAGAAGTGTCACAAGTCATTGCTCCCAACGGACTTCCTCTAACCTAATAGAGACCTTCAACCTTGAATCCAAGAGTGAATGCATCTCTTGGGTTCCTTTGCCAAACTCAGACCTTCCCATCAATGAATGTCACCTTAAAACCTTTGTCTTCCATCGCAGAAATAGAGACCAAGTTCTTTTTCAGGTCAGGTACATATAGCACTTCTGGTAAATGAAGAGTTTGACCTTGATTTAAGTGAAGAGTAACGATTCCAATTCCTTTCACATGATAAGTGGCATTATCCCCAAGTATAATCTCAATATTCATCTTCTTTTCAATCAAGATAGAGAGAGCTTCTTTGTACCCAATGAAGTGCCTTGAGGCACCACTATCAATCAACCAATGGTCCAATGTATCCGGAGGAGAGACGGTGAACAAGGCAAAAATAAGATAAAATTCCTTTTGCTTTACAACATTAACTTCTTCATGCCTGGAGTTTCTCGACTTCTTAGGAGGACGACCATTTCCATTTCGAGCAGCGAGAGCATTCCTCTTTCCTTTGTTGTTGAACTTCTTGTTCCTTTGATTGCCATTGCCTTTGAAGTTGTTGTTATTGTTGTCATCCTATTGTGAGGACACTCTCTAGCAAAGTGGCCAAACCTGTTACAATTGAAGCATCTTCCTTTGCTTTACAACATTAACTTCTTCATACCTGGGGTTTCTCGACTTCTTAGGAGGACGACCATTTCCATTTCGAGCAGCGAGAGCATTCCTCTTTCCTTTGTTGTTGAACTTCTTGTTCCTTTGATTGCCATTGCCTTTGAAGTTGTTGTTATTGTTGTCATCCTATTGTGAGGACACTCTCTAGCAAAGTGGCCAAACCTGTTACAATTGAAGCATCTTCCTTTCCTTCCTTCTTTGAATCCCGGTTTGAACCCTTGACCTTGACTTCTTGGACCAGTATTGTTCTTCTTAGAGTGAGTGGAGAAGGCGATAGGATTGTTTCCATTGGAGGGCTTGTCTCTTTCCATCATCCTTATTTCTTCTTGAGTGCATCTGGACAATAATTCATCATATCTCAGAATCCTATCATTGTTGAGGATGGTAGTGTTAAACACATCCCAATCTCTTATAAGGTCTCCAAGAGCAATAAGAGTAAGCTCCCTATCACCAATGACTTCTCCAATAGATAAGAGATCATTCTTGATCTCGGTAATCCTCATGAAGTAGGATTGGATGGATTTTTCTCTATCCATCTTGATGTCTTTCAACTTGTTCTTCAAAAAGAGAATTTGATTTGCATTATTTACTTTGAACATCCCAAACACCTTGTCATACATCTCCTTAGATGTTCTCAATCAGAAATATAGGCAACCAAAGGCTTGTGAATAAAATCAACAATAATTTTCTTAGTTTTAACCTCACCTTTTTCGTACTTTGTTTGTGCAACAACGGATGCATTTGAAGGAGGCTCTGCTATTCTTCCTTTGACATAGTCCAAGGCATCATTTTCTTCCAATGTCAAATCTGGGGACATCTTCCATGCATGATAGTCGAATTTGTCCTTAAGCTTGTCTGCAGATTTGGAGTAAGATGTAGTCGTCATTGTGACTAGTTCCAAGCCCTTGTCCAACAGCGTCCCTTAGTGATTGCTTTGTTTCACTCTTGCTTGGGCTTTGTCTTCACCTGAGCTTCAATACCATGTTAATTTTAGATAACAATGGTATGTTTTATGCTTTAACACAATTTACTTCAATGTTCCTTTAGCAGCCCAATGACAATTTCCAATTATATCCAGTAGCAATCACATTAACTTAAGCACATTGATAGTAAATGCAGATAGAACATAAAAACAAGTGCAGAAGACAAGCCAAAACAAGAGGACACAAGATGTGGCGGATGTCAGGAACAAACCCCAATGTGGGAAAACCCTTTGATCAAATCTTCTTATTATTCTTCAATAGTTCAGCAGAGAGAAGAGAGTACAAATATCATAATTACATGCCCAAAACGGTCCTGCCAAATCAGCAGTCAAATCAACCCTAACCAGAAAGTCAACGGTGGTCAAAGCTGCCCCAAAATGTCCTCCAAGCACCTCGGTCAACAACAGAAGAATGTGGCCTGCCAAGGGAGTCAAAGTCAACCAAAAATCAGCTCAGTCAACCCAGTCAAAGTCTGCTGTAATTTATGCGGTCAAACCAGAAAGTCAACACAGTCAAAGAGTCCCCAAACTCCTTGAAAATTGTGCCAAAGAATGTGGCCTGCAGAAATCAAAATTCTGCCCACAAAACCAAAGTCAACGCTGATCAAATACACCAAGTCAACACTGGTCAACGCATATCCTAATCTCTGAAATTTTCGGCCTCCAAAACCAGTCCAGAATTCCGTCCTCTTCCACACGTGCAAAGTAGAGAGCCTCCAAGGTGTACAAACCAGTCAAGAGATGAGAGAGTAGATGATGTCCAACTGAGAGAAGGGTCACTTCTATTTATACACTTCGTTGAGGGTGAGGAGACGCATCCATTGGGCTTCATGAGCCTACATTTGGCTGAGGCTGACCTTAACAATTTGTGCATGAAAGAGAAATTCAAAATTCCATTTCTGCTTGTCAGAATAAGATGATCTTTATATCAAAATTATACCTCTCAAAAAGAGGAATCCATTGCAATAATCATCTTCATCATATGAGCTGTCCTAATGTGGAAGTTGGCCCTAGATGCCAATTTTAACAATATTGAATGGTTGGTGATGTGGAAACCTTTTCTAATCAATCCCACTACCATAGGAGACGTGTCATGAAGCAACCCTTTTCCAGGCTTCCCAAATCCTTCATAGAATGGAACCACCAATTTTGAAATCACTAGATGTATTGATCGCATCACAAAAAAGGAATGGTCCTCTGATCCCAGTTTAATGTCTCATGCAGATAATTATGTGCCTAACTAACAGTTTCCATGGCTCCTTGCCAAATAAGTATTGCATAATCCATTTCACAAACAAGATGGCACCTTGGATACTGCTATCAATCAAGCCTAAATAACCCTCAAGCCTGGGCAAAGTACAAGTACTCCAAGGCAGCATGGGTAGGGATCTGCAACACCAAATTTAGACCACAAAGAACCCCCTCAATAAATTCTCCAGGCAGCCAAACTGAATGCTAGAGAGAAACCAGCGAGAAGCATAGTACATATGACCAGCCTAGAGGATTTTAACAAGAAATATAAGTTTCCCGACCAAGGGGAGGTCCCTTCACATCCAACTCTGAATTCTGTGTTGAAGCTTCTGAAGGAACCATTCCCACATAGAGACAAAAGAAACGTCGATTGCAAATGAAATCCCGAGTTAGAGAACCATGTCTCCATCCCTCAGGCATTACCATGGACCGTGAAACTAGTCAGGTTTTTCCTTTATATCCCAAATTCCAATCAACCAAAAATTCGATTTCTGGTCACTCACTACAGCCTTGACCACAGTACAGAATACATCAAGACATTCAAGTGCCCCATCAACAGAATCCTGAGAAAACTCAGCCAAGAGTAGATGATCATTAGCAGAATGATTGTTTATAATTATCACGGATGGTTATGGCTAAGTCACACAGTTCGGGTTCGGTTCAGATTCGAATTTTTCAATGAGGTTCGAATGAGTTCACATTCCTCTGTGTGTGTCAACTGGGTTTAGCTTGGGTAGTTGGGAGAAATATTCTTATCCTCTCCACCTGGGTTCATTTCCTGCATGTGACATGTTATAATGGCTTAGAGTCTTGTTGTCTAACTATCCCTCAAGGACCAAAATAAGTGTATGCCTCATATGGAATATAAAGATACTTCTCATGAAAAACAAATAGATATATATATGTATGTATGTAACTTTAAAATGAAATTTGACATAAAATAGTAAGAAATCAACATCAATAAACATAAAAAATGTTATGATAGACTTGGAAACTACAAGGATAGATTACTAGCTTGAGCTCTGACATAAGGTTACGAGCTTGAACTATGGACTTGGTCAGCAGCCATGAGGTTCAATGAGCTTTGTCAATCCTCAAAAATTATTCTAGGTTCGTTGAATCTGAACATCATGATTGAATTTCGTCAAACTTTGTGACATGGGGTTATGGTTTACTTTATGGTTATTTGTAGAGTGTAGATATCCCTGAAAAGGAGTAACAGGTGTGTTGTTCTTTTAAATGAAGTCGTATACAACACTTCAAATAGTTATCTGATATTTAATTTGTTTCAGAATATTTCACTGGTCAGGGATGGGAACCATGGTGTTCGCGGTCACCTACTATGTCACTAGAAACAAGAAACAGGAAATGAGGACAAAGCCAGAAACGGGGTCAGACGATTTTGGGGAATAAGAAATGTGCACATCCCCAGGCATGTGCGAATCTGTCATGCATATAAAATTGATCACTAATGTAGTGTCAAGACGGGAATGAGAATGAGAACAGGAACGGAATGAGAAACAGGTTTCCTGGTCACATTATTGGCAAGCATCCTGTAGGTTATAGTAGAATGCCTTTGTCAAAAATAGATGTAAGATTAAATGATTAGCTTGTTGAGCTATTATTGACATTATTTCCATGTTTGAAGATAGTGTGGGTTTGAATTAAAGAATGTTTGTCGAAAATCTCTGTAACTGTCCAATATCTGACATGACAGTAAAATCTGTATGTCAACCTAAGGTCATCCATGAAAAGATAAGGAAAACATATCTACATGGGTATAGATCAAAAAAAGGGTTTGCCACTACCCCTTGAAGACGGGCAGTAGAATCTGATAGTTGCAACAAATTGGCATGCATATTGCAGATGTTTAATGTGCTAGAGTTGACCTGAAAGTATACTTAGAGATGAACTGAATCCACGAAGTTTACCTGCTCGTTTGGAACTGTGCTTGTGGATTTGACGACTTAGATGCAAAAGTGTCAATGGGAGCTCGGTTCCCGCATGTGATTTGTTTTGGATATCCTTGCAATAGTGTTCGTGGTAATTTTGTTCCATTGAGGTATGTTGTTAATTATACAATTACTGCTTCTGTTCAAACAGAAACCCAACAAAGAGCCATGACGCTAGGTAGATTGGCTTCCTACGCCTACGACCAAGATCCTCAAACTCTCTGAATTTCCAAGGCTGACACTCATTTTTCGGTACACTAATAACCAGTATAAGTCATTGAAAATGCGGTGGTTCAAGCCATAAATCATTAATGCGGTTCTTTTTCCATATCATTGAATTGGTGATTACCAACCAAAAATATAGTACCTGCTAGGCACTGTCCCGGAACTACTCGGTGTATCCTCGGATCTCAATTATATCAATCCCGTCTTGCCAAAAACACCATTTTGATTTGTATCCAGTGGGCTATTACTGAAATTAGAATTCACAGCGAGTGATAAAGGTAGAGAAGACCAATATGGTTTTAACCAAGATGTCAAGGGTTCAAATCTTAGACAAGCGCATCGGGAAACTGTTGAACCAGTTGTCAAAAGAAAGAGCATAAATCACGTGATTCAAATCTTAGACAAGCGCATTGGGGAACTGTTGAACCAGTTGCCAAAAGAAAGAGCATAAATCATGTATCAGTACCTCATTTTCTTCGCGTAGACTGAGAGTGCCCACTAAGAAACTTGTGTGTTGAGAATCAGCTGTGACATTGGCAATGCATCTTGCCTGCTAACAAACAGATACCCAACAATTAGTATTTATGAAAGCTGGGAGAATTGACAGGGCTATTCAATGTGTGTTTTAGTATTAATACCTGATATTTGAGACCGTAAGCAATGCCGCCAGATCCCGCTTGCATCCTTGCAAAACAAGTGTTGAATGCAGAGCACTGTTGCAACGTCTCGGATCTTAACAGCGGCACATTCAAAACAAAAGACCAAATTCAAATCCAAGTGAAAATCCAATTACAGACATAAAGCTACGAAGCAATCGGGACTTATCAGTCCAAATGAATTTTCAGTAATCCCCCGTTACTGTTGCATTTAAAATGTTCTATGCAAAAGATAGGCAACCATTTACTTGCTTTTGTATAGATTGCACTTAAACGTTATTCCGTAGGATTTCAAGAGTTGTATGATAATATTAGTCTTTACTGCAGGATCGCGCTTTTGGACTGGTTTATTGTATTTAGGTATTTTATAATGATGAGGAATTTAGTATTTACATAGTAAATGGTTTATTATCTTTACATATTTTATAATTATAAGAGATTTAGTATTTTGGAAGAAATTATAAAAATTACTTATATGTTAGTTTTAATGGGGCAATTTAATTAGTGATCGAAGTAGTGTGAAATCTGTGAAAATTAAGAGATCTAAGGTTCAAATCCCTCGATTGTGACACAATTTACAGAGAGGAGGACAGGGTATAGACCCCAGAGGTTTACTAGTAGTTATGTGTTAGGCAGGCTACCATGTTCCTTTGGGATACAAAAAAAAAGAGGGATATCTTGAATTTAATGTGTATGTTTTCAGTGTTTATTTTGTATATCATATTTTTTTGGAATATAAGATATAATATTGACCCCAATAAGCTTAGGGGTAATTTGGTTGTCATGTATCTAATAATAAGAATTCAATTTGGAGTTTCTTTTTGTTTAAATTTAGGAACATTGTTGGTTGCATGTTTATCGTGACTCAAGGTTAATGAATATCTTCATTGTTTTGCTAGTTGAAGTGAAGATATCTTTGTTGAGGCTTTCATCCAACTTTCATGCCTCATTTGAGTTAAATCTTATGTCCTTCGTGTGCAATATCATCATTTTCTAGAAAGATTGACCAACCCTGTTGTCGCGCTCATTTTTTCCATGTGCAATATTTAAGTGATTTTACATAGGGACGATCCAAATCAACATCAACCACACTTATTACTCTCGACAACATGGAATTTGATCGAATTGTACATCTCAAATACAAGTCAAACTTCTAGTTGACCTTCAGAAGGGTCATGTGATATTAATTTCATCAACCATATGACTAGTATAAGACTTCTCTTTATACTTGCATAATACCTGCAGTGGCATAATCTGAACAATTCTATGGGTCATTCATGCCACTTGGTGGGTAAGTTCAAGGCCATATCAATCGTCCTTCTTCATTCAATGAAAGTGTACTTGACCTCCTTTTGATCAATTCAATTGCATGGGTGCCCATACTTGACTCTTGTGCATTCCCATTGAAATTAGATCAGCTTCAATTTTAGTTTAGGGCTATAAATATGAGCCTTTTCCATGAATTATATATATATATATATATATATATATATGAGATTTTATCAAAGAGTGAAAAATGTATTTCTTCCACTCACGTTTCCTACTCTTTCCTTAGTCTCATGTTGCTTGAACTCCTTTCCAAAATGTCAATGGCACAAGGGGGAGTGTTGTTAAGTCATTGCTTCAACAAATAGAAACCCATTGGAGGAAACAAAGGACCTTGTTAGAAAGAAGGATTGAAGACCATGTCTACAAGCACTCCTCGCTTGATTACTCGTTATAGCCTTCCCATTAGATAATTAAGATTTCATTTGCTTTCACCCATATTTTTTTAGGCTAATTAAATTTATGTTTTCGATGGCTTATCAATTAATGTGCATGTATAATGGTTAGCATAGTTTTGTCTTACTAGGCTTATCAATCATATTTGTCTACCATAGCTCCTAACAATTGGTCGATATTACTTTTTAGTACTCCCCACCCCAAAAAAAAAAAAAAAAAAAAAAAAAAAAAATAAAAAAAAAAACCTACGTAAAACAGTGACCATACTAGGGATTTGAGCCATAAATATTATTCGTGGTTTTTCCTCAAGCTCACTCTAACTGTTTTTTCATTCTTAGGTTCCCAAAGGCCACCCTTGACCCTAGCACACAACCATGTGGTTCAAAAGTTTGGATTTTTTCTTTTCTTAGGAATTATTGTCACTACCTTCCCTCTGTTTCCATTGTTGTGCATGTTCTCCTTCAATTCTCCTTTCTGTATGGTAATTTTTTGTTTATCATGACATTTATGCACGCAATTAAGGACCTAAAGAGTCTTCCACATCGAGTTATGGTATTCACCTTGTGCTCATCCATGATCTTGGGAGATCATAAACAACTGACAACATGAAATACCTCCTACAACACTCCTTAAAAGACAACATGTTTGGTTCATTCTCTGAAACACTACTTTTAAACACAAACTATTGATTAATTTAACCACTTGAATCCTCTCAAGGGTACCAAAAATATTTTTTAATCTAGCTTAGGGTTGTGGAGTTAGGCATCCAAAATACTCTTCATGATTGCCTATAATGGAAACATAAACATTTTCCTAAGGAACTTACAATATTAGAGAGACTAGATATTGATGTGGTTGATGGTCTTTTTACCTATCAAATAGTGCTTTAGTTGCTTAACTACTTGCAGTAGAGCATCAAACTCCTTCTTTTATGTGGGTAGTTTAGGGCTACTCCTAAACAATTCTGAGTGATACAAAAATTGCTTACCTCCTTTCATTGAGACTACTCCACAGTACACCCATTTTCATGTCTTACTTCAAAGGGATTGTGCATATGAGGAAATTCAAGAATTGGTTCTTGACTAACCTTTCATTTTAATTCTTCAAAAACATTCTATTGTTTTTTTTCCTACTAGAAACTCTTTATGTTAGTTGTTGTGTCATGGATTATTGTAGCCACAACTAAAAATGATGTTATGAACTTTTGAAGGTACTATGTTATCACCATAAAGTTCTTAAATTCAATGGCATTAGTAGGAGTAGGCAATTTGATGATGGCCTCCTGTTGATGGGCTGGAATCTTCCACCAACAATCAAGGGGATCTCCTCAGTGTAGGTTCCCAACTAGAGCCTGCCCTGTTTGTGATAGGGATCCCTTTCGGTATGTAGGCCCGACTGTCGTTCAGTTTTGTAGAGTTTGCTTCGGACGGAAGTGAAATGTGGACTTAATTGAAAGCATGAACCTCAATAAACACAAGGAAATAATTGACAAATATCTTATGCCACATAAACCATGAATAGCCAAACCATAAACAATATAAACCTTATGTAAAGTTACTGCTAGCAGGCTTTAGATAAGACTCATGTATTCCAAGATAAAATGCTTAACAATTGTAAATCAGTTCACAAAGATCAAACATTCACGAGCATAAATAATTGTGCAGTCAAAACAGATTATACCAATTCCAAAGAAATAGTTCACCGGCACAAGTATAGAGTTAGCGAAACAAACATCATTCATACGAAGCATTAACAAAGTTTGGAGTATGAGACAGCATGTTAGCAGACGGCACATCAAATAACTTTCAGGAACATTCGATCCATCAAGTGAAGAAAATACTCATGGCATTAGCACATAAAAAGATTTGAAGAATCCAATAATGGAAACGTACAATCACTCCTTGCATAAATTAGAAGCACATAAATTCTCTCAAGCAATGTCTATATCTCCAAAAGAGTCCTCAGCAAAAGGTCCTTACAAATGAGGCATGAGGGTATATTTATAGGGTAAGAGTGACTCTTGGCCTACCCTTAACTCTTGGACTACCTCATGACCTTTCACCTACTAGATGACTTTTGGTATTCCACATGACCTTTCATATTCACAAAAATGACTTTTGGCATTCTACATGACCTTTCATATTCACAAGGTGTTCTATGCTATTGTAGTAAAAACGTCACAAAAATAGCTATCAATCTAATTCACTAATTTAATAATGGCAAGTTCTGGAACATCAAGCTCGAGTTGTTCCATCAAATATGTGCGCCTCAGGTTGTATTGTTGTATTCTGTTGCAATGGGAGTGATCTGTGGTTGGTCTTCGTCATGTTGGTGCAGGCACTCGAGTGCATCTGGGATGAGGGTGTTCCACTTGGCATGCACCTGATTATTCAAGGTTACCAGTTTGGTGTAGAGCCTCAATGTTTCTACCACATAATGCATGATATTTTCTCTGGTGATCGGCATGTCTTTCGTACGAGTTGCATGTTTATATGTCTCTACAAATGCCTATACTTCCTTGGTGATCTCATCCTGCTTCCTTACTTGTCCAACTTCCCCTATTGAGGGAAACCCATGTAGTTGGATCACTGATTCCAAGCTACTGAATAGATGCCTATAGGATGCCAGTACCTTCTCCACATCTTTGGTCAATTTGTCTTTGGACTGAATTTTGATGCGGAGTTGGACCTTAGTATTTTGCATGGTTATCCAATCTTTCTTAGGGACCACTGCCAGTGCTCCTGGGTACTTGACGGACCATTCGTGTACCCTATCCAAAGTAATCATAGCCTCCTTAAGCATGGTGACTCTTTATTTTGTGTGGGCTTGGATGGCCACGATGGGGGCTACAGTGTGGTGTTGTTTAGACATCTTCTTGTAGACTACTGCCATGGCCTCTCCTAGAGTCTCCGTTTCTGCTTCAATTGCTTCTTGGAATTCTGTTGCACTTCTGTGTACTAAGCGGAGTGACGCGTTCTCTTCCTCCATCTTCTTCTTCTCCTATTCCGCCATGGTGGCCCTTTGTTCGATGCGTAAAGCCTATTCAACAAATCTGCAATATGTTTGCTCATCCGGGCCACATTGTGTTCTGTGGCGGCAACGAAAGCTATCACGGCTAAGGAAATCATTTAAGGGTTTGTTGTAATGTTAGGGACAATATCCTTGGTCGTGGTTACTAACAAAGGATCGTTTGGGTTCCTGCTGCAATATTTCTTCCTTTCTTGTACAATCTTGAGGTTTATTTCATCAAAAGTGAGTTTAGTAAGATCTCTAGGACCTCCTCATCTTGATCCTCCGAGATAACCAACTCTTGGAGGGGAAGGTGTCCACCAGTGAGGAGAGTAGTAGGAGGTACATCTAATGGAGGAAGCTCGCTTTGTCTTGTGCCTAGGTCAGTTGTTTTGTTGGTCTCCCCTTGTTCAGTTTCCCCGACTTCATCTTCCTTGTTCCTCCTAAACTCTTCTTCTCGTTGCCCTTTTTCTTCCTCTGTTAGTGCCCGCTACCTCTCTAGGTCACCTTCCATATTCTTCAACTCTTATTCTAACCTCTTGTTCTCCTCTTGCCTTCTCTCATCTACTTCCTCTTCCTACTTTCTTCCTTTCTTCTTCCTGCTTTCTCTTCTCTCACTCTTCTTGCACTCTCCTTTCTTCTTCTTGTTGCTTTTCCCACAATTGTTTCTCCTTTTCTTTCTCTTCCTGCTTTCTCTTTTTCTCGCTCTGGCTCTAGTTGTTGGAATCTTGAGATTTTTTCTCTCTAGCTCACTTTGCCTCTTAAGCTCTCACTTATTCCTTGCCAAGTTGGTATTTCTTTGTTCCAGCGTAGCATCCTCCTCCTAGTTGTCACTCACAGGGTCTTCAACCTCTTTCCCTTTACACTTCTCAGATTCCCTGGTGCCTTTTGGTGCCTCGTGCTGCTTTTCCTTTATGGCAGAAGCTCTTTCTTTGAGGATTATGTCTTCTTGGGAATCGTCTTAGAGCTCATCTTCTATGGCCCACTGCTCACTTGGGCTGAGTTCCCCTGTAGCGTTATACCAGTTTCTAATCCCATCTTCAAGATCCTTTGGTATGAGAATAAGACCAACTGAATTTTGCCTTTTTGCAATGGGCAGCCACAACTTTCTCTGGATCATATGTTCGATAGTTGAGGGTTACGAAGTGGCTTCCCTTCAATGCCTCGACCTTTGCCTCTACTTGTTTGAAATTCTCTACCACATATGCTCCGATGGTGAGAGGGAAGGCAAGCCAAGGTTTCTTTTTGCCTTTGTTCAATATCTTTGAAAAACCATGCGTCATTTGATAGCAGACCTCTCGCAGGAGTGTCTTATCCGTGACAAACTTGGGTAGGGCATGCAGAGGCTTATGGGTACCAAACACTCTAATGAACGTTCCTTCCTTAATGGGAAACCAGTGTGCTACCTTGATGACTGTCTTCATAGCCCTCTTGGACATGCATGGTGGTTCTTCCCCAAATAGTAGTTGGTACAATGGGCTGATGAAAGTTTCAGAGATTATATCTAGCATGCCTTTATAACCCGTGTCCCAAAAACCTTTGTAATGGTTGTGCATGGGGCTAGCTGCCAATGAGTCCCAGTTGCAGCTCCAGTTCTTGAAGTGGCATCTCGAGCAAACAACATCGAGGAGGTATGATGACATATAGAATTCTGTAGGTTGTTCCGGTTGTGGGACCTTGGCAGTAGTTATGTTCATTTTCAAAGATGAGCATAGGATGGTTGCCCAATTAAAAATGGTTCATCGGGTGACAACAACATACATGAGGGGGACCCAGGTGGCATAGAAAATGCCACAGTCTCACTTGCCATACAACTAGCACATCATTATAGCAATTAACTTTGACGGGTCTTGCCACCTTCCCTTAGGATGTCCTTCGTTGGAGTCACGAACTCGGCGAGCCACCTGGTATTGAAAACCTCTTGTTTCTCAGGGAGTTTGTAGTAGGCACTGATATCATCCGGGGAGATAGCGGCTATGGGTGCCCCATCATGGCCCCTGATCGTCTAGGACTCTCTATCCGTGCATCACAAGGTCCATTCAATGGTTTTCGAGCATGGGAAGACTGGGGGGTGCGTTGCTACTTTGTGTAACCTCGAGCTTTTGACATGGAGGTATACTTGAAAATCCTCTTGTGTTTCCGGAATGTTTGATTTTGCAAACTCCTCGTAAATGTTGTACTAGGAGAACCTTGTGGTTTTACTAATGTTGCAAGCAGTGTCCCCGAAGATGGGTGGCTCCTCTTTTGGTTCGGCCTCCCATGACCTGATTCCCGAGGCCCCATGAGCAGCTTTAGTGGTAGGGGGAGCCATTTCGTCTTCAAAAGAAGAAATGGATATGCTCTCTAGATCTACGTCACCTGGCATGTAAAAAAGAAGATGAGAGAGACCACATGAAAATCAATTAAAATTGCAAAAACAAAAGGGTTTCAGTAAGTGAAAGGAGAGTCACAGGGAAGATAGGTCGTAAGGCCGCAGGCATGGAAATGTGACTTGCACCATAGGTCGTAGCTAGATAGGGGTCACAAAGTCGCAGGTCAAGGAGACTAGTCGTAAGTCGTAACACGATGGGGGTCGCAAGGTCACAAAGTCACAAGAAAAAGATATTGCAGTCTCAAGACGTGCAACTTAGCCCTAGAGAGGATCAGGGAAGACACTGAATGGCCTTAGGAGGTCAGGGACTCCCTCAGATAAGTAAATTCAAGCCTATTGGTAAAATCAAGAGGGTCTAAGTTGAGGAAAAGGCCGATGTTTGGGTCCAGGAAGGGAGAGGAGTAGCAAGGGCAACTGTTTTAGGCAAATGATGAGGATGCCAGAGGTCGGGGAATACAGACAACGACACTTGGAAGAAAATCATGATTGTTGGAAGGTGAACAGTTACTTACCTGGAGACAGACGCTCACATGAACCCGAGTTGGAGGCTTTCCTAGCTCTTCATGTGACCAAAGGAGCAGTTACAAATGAGGTTGGGGCGACTTTCCTTATATAGTTTTGGTCACACGTGTGAGGTCGCATGGGTCTCACATGCACCTTTGCGACCTATTCGACCAGGTAAGTCGCAAAGTCTCAATGGTCACATAGTCGCATCTATGTTTGCATGAGGACGGCGCGACCTCGTGACCTATAAGACTTCGCGACTAGGATGGTCGCAAGGTTGCAAGGGTCACAAGGAGGTATGAAGAGGAAAATGCGACTACGCGACCCATGCAACTTGTGAGCCACAATGGTTGCATAAGTCGCGATGGTCGCAAGGATTAGGTTTAGTCTCATTCTGACATTGCGATCGATCGACTAAGGCAAGAACTAGCGACTTGGCTTTACTTAGCAGAAAACGTAGAATTTTCCTTAGGTTTTTTTAGATTGTTGGACTCTTGAGCAGAACCTGGTGGGGCTAGTGGCTCCGCCCGGTACAGGGGCTCCCAAAATTTCACGGTTCCCAGATTTTTGGAGGGGTTGTTGCAGCAACTACAACAATTGGCGATTCCTTGGGAGACTCCAAGATCTCTAACACCTTCTAGCCTAGCTTAAGGGGACTTAAGTAAATATTGCCTCATGGAGGTGTGGATCCCACTGATGGTATTCGGGCCTCCCCTTCGAACTTGGTCGGTTGTCCCAACTTGCATAACATGGTCTTTACACACAAGATAGAGTGCTACCTCCCGTTGTCTTGGGAAAGAAAGGGGAAGCTGAAGTTACACTATGAGATTAGAAGTTTTCTCAGTCTAGCATTCATGGTACTCTGGTGTTGCTCCACTGCTAGCGAGCCTGAACAGTACCCCGATGGAGTCACTACCTAGAAATCACGAACGTTGCTCCGCTGCCAGCAAGCGTGGTCAGTACCCCGGCAGAGTCGTTGCCTCACCTCTTTGCACAGGAAGCCTTTCTCGATCCTTTAGCCCTTATTATGAAATGGATGGAGGTGCTCATTAGCACTTATTTATCTGTGCATATACACACTTATTTGATGGTGACTTAAAGCCTAGGCAGACAAGGGATCCCAACTTATTTGACTTGCAAAGAGGTTTTTTTTGTTTTTCAGAGACCTTATTGTTTTCCCGAGATATATGTATGCCCAAAAATGGTTTCTTCATTTTCTCCTTCATTCCCAGAACCACAAGTGAGCTAGAACAATTCAAGACTTTTCAGCCATGTAAGCAGCTAGGTCAGACCGACGCGAGCAAGAGTGAAGACCATGTTTGCCATTGAGTTCCCCATTATCACCAATCTGGCACACTAGATTTTTTTTGTCGCGACTTAAGTCTTGGCCAGTAAACAGTTCTGGAGAGCATCCATAGGAGCCAATGTGCATGGTTGTTCTAACCTCTACTTGCCATCTCGAATTTGTTCCAAAAGACAACAAACAAAACAAAAAAAAACCAAAACTATACTAACAGCAAATGATGACTATCTAAGAAAGAGAAAGGAAACTATAGTACAAGGTGGGGCCAAAAACTCTGGGGTTGCTAGGTGAAGTATCGTTCAAGGTCATGGTCGTTCACTGGGAGGGGTTCTACTTGTCCTCTTAGGGTTTGCAACTTGAAGGTGTGGTGGCCAATTTTTTCTATGATTTGGAAAGGGCCTATCCACAAAGCTTGGAACTTTGTGTGTTTGCCCTTGTCCTCGTGGGCCCGATCCCACTTAAGCACTAGATCACCCTCATCAAACTCGTGGGACCCTGCAGATTTTTTGTCAAACCACCTCTTGATCCGGGCTTGATGGATGGAAAATTTTTCCTTAGTTTTCAATATTTCCTCTTCCAATCTTACCAAGGTATCAATTCTACTTTGAATGGTAGGACATGGGGAGCCTTGCGACTCCTGAGCAAGTTTGAGGGCGGGGAGGTACAGGTTGGGTGGCAGAATGGCTTCTTTCCCATAAACTAGGAAGTAGGGAGATGTGCCGATTGATGCTTTGGGAGTGACCTGGTCAGCCCATAGGGCATTACTAAGGGCATTGTGCCAATTCCTCTGCTACGAAAGCATGGTTTTCTTGATGATATGGATGAGGTTTTTGTTGGTTGATTCTGCTAGGCCATTCCCTTGAGGATAGTAGTTGGCTGAATGTTTCAACATGACGTTATTTTCTAAAGCAAAATCATACAATCTTAAAGACGAAAAATAAGTAGTGTTATCAAAGACAAGAGAGGTTAGAACACTAAACCTAGCTATGATGTCCTGCTTAATAAAGGATATTACCTCATCATCGTTAACCTTTCGCAATGGGATTGCCTCTACCCATCGGATGAAATAGTCAGTGGTTGTGAGTATATACCTGTGCTTTTTTTACGAGTTTGGCATGATCTCACTTATGACATCCAACCCCCATTGCTGAAAATGTTCCTCAACTGCTATGGGTTGGAGCGGGGCAGATGACCTCTCTTGCCTGCCTACATGCTTCTGGCAGATAGGACACTTCCGAGCATAGGCATGAGCGTCCTTGAATAGTGTGGGCCAGTAGAAACCTGCCTGCATGATCTTATGAACCATGGTGTCGCCTGCATAGTGACCTCCTGTAGGTCCATCATGTAGATCTTTCAGCACTTGTTGAGCCTCATCGTATTCTAAACATCTTAATAATATACCGAGGTGGTGTTTTCTCAAAAGGTTTCCTTGAACCATTTGATATGAGGTAGCCTTAAGCCTGACAACTCTCTTCTGTTTGGCAGACATAGCTTTGGGTAAAGATCCCTGCACTAGGTATTGCTTTAAATCAGAATACCATGATGAGGCATTGTGTGAGCCGAGGCGTTCATTCTGGTACATTTCGATTTCGTGTTCCCAACCTTCTATCTCCTGGGTCGGTCGATCAGACTCCTTGTTTTGATGTTCAGCCACCTCAGCAGTCAGTTTACAGAGTCCGTTTCCTTTCACGGTGTGGGAGGGTTTGAATTCTATATCATATTCTTGGAGGGAGGTCATCCAGTTGGCTCTCCTCTCTCCCAACTCTTGTTGTACGAAAAGGGATCTGACGGCTGTGTGTGGAACCATTACTGTGACACGGTTTTCAGGATGTATGGTCTAAAGTGTTTCACTGCTTTGTAGACTGCATACGCCTACTTATCGATGTCCGAGTATTTTAGATTTGCGCCTTGGAGTCTTGTACTCATGAATGATATAGGAAGTTTGTTGTGATCACAGTCCTTTTGTGTAAGGACTGCGACCAATGATGAATCTGAGGCGAAAGTGTATAAGATAAAGTCCTTACTGAAATCGGGGTTGGAGAGGGAAGGAGCTTCCGCGATCGTTGTCTTAATCCAATCGAAAGATTCCTTTTCTTCTTGATTCCATTTGAATACTGCCTCATTCTATATCATGTTCTGTAAAGGTTTGACAATTTGTGCAAAATCTGAAATAAATTTACAAAGAAAATTAATCTTGCCAAGGAAATATTGCGTACCTTTTTTGGTGCTCGGTTGAGGGATTTGTGTTATAGCTTTTACGTGGTCAGGATCTATAGTGATTTTGTTCTTGGTGATGATGTGACCCAGCAGGTTGCCTTCCGAAACCACGAATATGCTCTTCTTAGGGTTGAGGGAGATCCCATATTTCTGACATCTTTCGAAAATCTGCTTCAAGTTATGAAGGTGGTCACTTCTTTTCTTTGAAGAAATAGTGGCATCGTCCAGATAGACGACCACACTCTGACACATAAGACCTTGGAAAGTGATATTCATCGCTTTCTGGAAGGTTGCCCCGACATTTATCAGTCCGAAAGGCATATGGCAAAACATGAATGTCCCCCACTTTGTTCGGAATGTTGTTTTGATCCAATCTGGTTCAGTTACCAGAACTTGATTGTAATCGGAGAAGCCATCTAACAGGGAGAAGACTTTGGATCCTAAGACGATTTGGAGGATTTGATCCATGGAGGGGATAGGGTAGTTATCTTTAATTGATGCTCGGTTAAGGTTCTAGAAATCGACGCATAGACGTATCTCCCCGGATTTTTCCGCACTAGCACTAGATTAGATACCCATGTAGAGTGCCTGACCTTGAAGATAATGTGGACACCCAACAATTCCTTGAGTTCCTTTTGGATGAGGGGTTCTAACTCGGGATGCACCTTCCTCAATTTTTGTTGAAACGGTGTGGCCCTTTCTTTGGTAGGGATGACATGTTGAATAATTCAAGTATTGTACGTCTTCAGGTCATTATATGTCTAAGCAAAAACATCATGGTATTTTCTAAATAAGCTGATGAATGCCTTTCTTTCCTCTCGGGTGCACCCTGAGGTTGATTTGCTCATGTGAGAGAGTGGAACTATGAATTTTGGTATTCGTAGGACCTCTGAAACGACACTGGAGGTTGAACAATTTCTCTAATGTCACCACCTCCTTAGGTAATGGGTTTCCTTTCCATGAATTTGCTTCTTCTTGTAGCGATCTCTCATGTTCCTCTTTGTCAATAGTTGCGTCTTTGAACACTTCTACATTGTTAATGAACTCCAGAATCTGTTGGTGATCATTGAAAACGTGCAAGTTAGTTATGTTGTCAGGCACTGCTGGTTTATACATAATTTCAATAGAAAACTCGTCTCTAGGGGGTGTGAACCTAGCTGCAGCATTAGCTAAAGTGTTAGTAGTAGCATTATTAAATATAGGAACGAAAATGATATTGAAAGATTTAAATGAATTTATGAGACGTCATACCTCTTGCTGGTAATTCTTGAGGTGCAGGGACAAACAGTGAATGGTATTGCATACTTGTCTTGTAATGATTTCAGAATCCCCAATAACTTTCAGGCAGTCTTCTTTTAGGTTGATGGCCTTTTTGAGGTCGAGGACCAATGCCTTGTATTCCGTAGTGTTGTTGGTGCATTGGAACTCTAACTTGCAAGAGGTCAGGAATCTGTTCCCTTTGGTGTCTAGCAGGACGTACCATGCTCCTGCTCCATCGTGAGTTTTAGATCCGTCATAATACAATGTCCATGTCTCGGTACTGAGGGAAGGTAAACCTGACATATGTAAATTTAAGGAACAAACTTTGCTATCAAGGCTTGGGGTTTGCATGGGAATTTTAACCTAGGCATCCTGGGGAATGATTGATGTTTGAGGCTGATAGCACCCAAATAGGGACTATAGGAGGCACACTCACAATTCTTGTTGGGCATAGCTGATTGGCTCGTTAGATCCCTCAAGGTCAGTTACAGTGTGTTTCATACAAGGCTCACTATTGACCCTGATCTGGTTATTCCTTCCCTTGTAAGGTAGGCACAAGTGAGGCCAGTCTGTGGCGAAGTAGCCCTGAAGTTTACAGGACCAATCTCTACTGAGAAGAAGGTTGTAGGCCTCTAGAATATCTATGACTATTATGTCAATACACTGGTGAACTCGAGAATCAGAAGAAAACTATATGATGACATTATTTAATTCTCCTACAACCGGAACTTGAGACCTGTCGAGTTGGATAATTTTGGCGTCAGTCTTTTCTGGTTGAATATTTATCTTCTTACATATCAACTAGGGCATGATGTTGGTCTACGCACCCAAATCGAGTGGAAGTTGTAAACATTAAAATTGAACATCTCGAAGGTGAAGAGGAAAGGAGGGGTCGAACCTCTTGAGTTTGTGTTTGTCGTGTTCACTATAGCTTGGAGGTCGACCACGATTGGGGATCGGCCTATAGAGTTCCCTTTGTTTGATGTGGATGGTTTTGAAGGAGTAGGAGGAAAGGCGAAGGCCTTGGCAATTAACTTATGTTGACTATCCAACTTGCATAACTTGTACAAAGAGATATTAGCTCGAGTTTTATTCAAATCTTCAATGATATTGTAATCCAAATCCATGGATGAAGATTCTTGTGCTAAGTGTTGCGTTGCTGAGGTGGTTTTAGCTGTAACCCCTTTGGCCGAATTTCTAGGTGTGGATGAGTTTCATTTTGTACTGATTGGTGACATTTTCGGGCTTACATCATCTATCCCTCTAGGTGAAGAAGTGGATGGCTGGCTGGTATTGGTAGGGGGCAGGATCCTTCGTAATAATGCTCTTTTCTTGTCTTCCAAAGTAGTGTCTGACACAGTACCTTTACTCATGATGTTGTAACTTTTGGGGGTTTTGGGGGAGCATGTCCAACGATGGCATCTTGAGCAGTGCACACTTCCCCCCCATGGATGACTTCGAAGGTTAACACAGCAGATGGAGTATCGTCACTGGGAGGGGAGTTGTCCTCTTTAGAATTGTTAGTTTCTTCTCCCCCTTCCTTGACGGCTTGATCTTCTAACAGCTGGGTGACTATGATAGTCATGTTATGGAGCCACTGCGGGCAGATCTTTTCAGAGTGGGAAGCCTAATGGAAAGTACAGAAGTTGTCCTTTCCTAGCTCCTCCACGTTGAAGGTTGAGCTGGATGTTTATGATACTTTAGTGGGGAGGTTGTTAGTTTTCAAAAAAAAGGGCTTAGTGGGTTTTTCTCCTCTTGAAGCGTCACTGGTCCTTCTCTTTAGCTCAAACACTTCATTAGTCAATTATTTTAGGGATTTGGCTAGTCCCTCAAAATCGAAGGAATCTTTGTCTTTATCTACGGTTTTACTTGATGAGGCTTGATTCTTCTTCCCAGAGGGCTTTGCATCTTCACGAGGCTCGTGCTCTAAGGCACTGATAGAAAGAAGATCCTTTTCGACTTCGAGCACAGTAGTAAAGTTCTCTACCAGGGTGAGTTTTTCTTCGTGTTTAACGAACACGGCAATATCCCTCGGCAGGGCCCCGATGTAGTAGTCAATCGTGATGGAATCGTCAAGGGCTACGTCCATAGGGAACTTATTCAAAATCATGGTGAAACGTTGATTGAAATATTTCACCTTCTCTTTCTTATGACATTTCAACGTGCTAAGCTTGGTGAGAAGCATAGAAGGTGTCTTGTCTTCTGAGAATTTGTCCAGGAAAGTTTTCCGAAACTCTTCGCAAGTGCAAATGGAGGCGACGGGTAGCGACAGATACCAAGTGGCTACTTCATTTTCAAGAGTGTGGAGGAATAAATGACATGCTACATCATTGTACACCTTCATCATTTGCTAGGATAGGTAAAAATTGCTAATGTGGTCATTGGCTAAGGTCCCTTTCTCAGGGTTGAACTTCGGGAGGTGTTTCTTTGAATGGCGAGTCATGTCATGGAGTAGACCTCTAAGGTTCAATGGGCATTGATCCATCCAAGCCAGTGGTGGTGGGTGGCGATTTCCTCTAGGGTTGAAAAGGAGGTGCGGTCATTGTCTTTTGGTTCATTATCTGTGCCTGATCCCTCGCTAGTGCGAGGAGTTCGCCTGCCTTCTCCTCGAGGCACTCCGAGGTGACCTAGATCTCGAGTGTTTCTCACATTCCTAGTGTTCCTTAGATTTCTCAGGATACACTGATTGTTGTAGAAGTTTATACGGTCTTTAAGGTAATCCCTGGTTCCCTGTCCCAGGATCCCTTGAGTGCCCCCAGTGAGAGGTTGATTGTTAACAAGGGTATCTTCAATGATGCGTTGATCGTTCCCCTGTGTTTCTTCCTAGTGTGACCGGTTATTTCCACCGGTGAAGGTATTCCTAGGGTCACCTCCCTTATCTTTAGGTTGGATTTCCAACCCTTCTATAGATAGCCTCTCAACCACATCCGCATAGTCATCGAGCGCTAGGTCGATTAACTGTGAGATAGAGTTAACAAGGATGCCTTCGCGCATGTGGTGAAGCATGGAGGTGAGTGAATTGGACAGGGAGTTACTAGCGGGAATGCATTTCAGACCCCTGGCGAATTGTTGAGTAATAAGGTGCAGAGCCCTAAGTTGTTCGCTAGTGACTTCGAACATGGGAAGTTCCTCTCCTCCAGGAGCATCTTCAAGAGGGGGAATTTAGGATTCCTCCTGGAGCAGCCTCGTGAAGGCTGGCCCATAAGGGGGATTGTATGGTATCTCAGGAGGTGTGGGAGGTCGTGGTTGGCTACTACCTTGACGGGAAATTTCGGTGTGAGGCCGTGGATTAGTACTTGCCATGGCCCTCCTTCTAGTGCCAAATCTGCTGACAGGTTGAAATCTTCCACAAACAGTCAAGGGGATCTCCCCGGTGTAGGTTCCCAACTAGAGCCTACACCGTTTGTGATAGGGATCCCTTCTGGTATGTAGGCTCGACTATCGTTCAGTTTTGTAGATTTGCTTCAGACGGAGGTGAAATGTGGACTAAATTGAAAGCATGAACCTCAATAAACACAAGGAAATAATTGACAAATATTTTATGCCACATAAACCATGAATAGCCAAACCATAAACAACATAAACCTTTGCAAAGTTACTGTTAGTAGGATTTAGATAAGACTCATGTATTCCAAGATAAAATGCTTAACAATTGTAAATTAGTTCACAACGATCAAAAATTTACGAGCATACATAATTGTGTAGTCAAAACAAATTATACCAATACCAAAGAAATAATTCACTGACACAAGTATAGAGTTAGCAAATCAAATACCATTCATACGAAGCAACACAAATTTTGAAGTCTGAGACAACATGTGAGTAGATCGCACATCAAATAAATTTCAGGAACATTTGACCCATCAAGTGAAGAAAATACTCATGGCATTAGCACATAAAAGATTTGAAGAATCCAATAGTGGAAACGTAGAATCACTCCTTGCATAAATTAGAAGCACATAAAATCTCTCAATCAATGTTTATATCTCCAAAAGAGTCCTCAACAAAAGGTCCTTACAAATGAGGCATGAGGGTATATTTATAGGGTAAGAGTGACCCTTGGCCTACCCTTGACGCTTGGACTACCTCATGACCTTTTGTCTACCAGATGACTTTTGGTATTCCACATGACCTTTCATATTCACAAAAATGACTTTTGGCATTCTACATGACCTTTCATATTCACAAGGTGTTCTATGCTACTGTAGTAAAACGTCACAAAAATAGCTATAAATCTAATTCACTAATTTAATAATGGCAAGTTTTGGAACGTCAAGCGCGAGCTGTTCCGTCAAATATGTGCGCCTCAAGTTGTATTCTACTACAATGGGAGTGATCTGTGGCTGGTCTTCGTCATGTCGGTGCAGGCACTCGAGTGCATCTGGGATGAGGGTGTTCTTCTTGGCATGCACTTGATTATTCAAGGTTATCGATTTGGTGTAGAGCCTCACTGGTTCTACCACATAACACGTTATATTTTCTCTGGTGATCAACATGTCTTTTGTACGGGCTACTTGTTTAAATGTCTCTACAAATGCGTGTACTTCCTTAATGATCTCATCATGCTTCCTAACCTGTCCAACTTCCCCTATCGAGGGAACCCCATGTAGTTGGATCACTGATTCCAAGCCACTAAACAGATGCCTGTAGGATGCCAGTACCCTCTACACATCTTTGGTCAATTTGTCTTTGGACTAAATTTTGATGCGGAGTTGGACCTTAGTATTTTGCATGGTGATCCAATCTTTCTTAGGGACCACTGCCAGTGCTCTTGGGTACTTGACAGATCATTCATGTATCCTATCGAAAGTAGTCATAACCTCCTTAAGCATGATGACTCTTTCTTTTGTGTGGGCTTAGATGGCCACGATGGGGGCTACAATGTGGTGTAGTTTAGACATCTCCTTCGTAGACTACTGCCATGGCCTCCCCTAGAGTCTCTGTTTTCGCTTCAATTGTTGCTTGGAATTCTGCTGTGCTTGTGTGTACTAAGTGGAGTGTCACGTTCTCTTTGTCCATCTCCTTCTTCTCATGTTCCACCATGGTGGCCCTTTGTTTGGATGTGTAAATCCTTTTCTGCAAATCCACAATTTGTTTGCTCATCCGGGCCACATTGTGTTCTGTGGCAGCAACGAAAGTTGTCCTAGCCGAGGCAATCATTTGAGGGTTTGTTGTAATGTCAGGCACAATATCCTTGGCCGTGGTTACTGACAAAGGCTCGGCCAGGTTCTTGCTACAATATTTCTTCCTTTCTTGTACAATATTGAGGTTTATTTCATCGAAAGTGAGTTTAGTAAGATCTAGGACCTCCTCGTCTTGATCCTCTGAGATACCCAGCTCTTGGAGGGGAAGTTGTCCTTCAATGAAGGGAGTAGTAGGAGGTACATCTAATGGAGGAAGCTCACTTTGTCCCATGCCTAGGTCAGTTGTTTTGCTGGTCTACCCTTGTTCACTTTCCTCGGCTTCCTTTTCCTTATTTCTCCTAAGATTGTCTTCCCATTTCCTTTTTCCTTCCTCTGTTAGTGCCCATTGCCTCTCTAGTTCATATTCCATATTCTTCAGCTCTTTTTCTAACCTCTTGTTCTCCTCTTGCCTTCTCTCCTTGGCTTCCCCTTCTTGTTTTTTCTTCTCTTCCTCTTCCTGCTTTCTTCTTTCTCCTTCCTACTTTCTCTTCTTAGCCTCTTCTTGCACTCTCCTTTCTTCTTCCTGTTGCTTTTTCTTAAAATTGAAAACTAGGGCCAAACTCCATGTAGATCACCTTATTTGTGATTACTGGTATTTTTCCTAAATTCCTCTCATCGAGAGGTGTAGGATTGATCTAAAGATCATCCAATTCCGATAAGTATTATGGAGATATGAATTTATTTTGATTATGGAAAAATTATCAAAGTCAGCCAGCAACTTATATAGGCTCAGAAGCCCAACAGTCATGTCTATTCAACCTCAATGTTTTGCATATAAATATAAGGAGCTCTTTTCCTCATTTGGACACTTCATTTTCACACACATCTCTCTCTCTCTCTCCTGCGCAGAAATAGTTTCTCTCTCTCTCACGTGTGTGGATGAAAGGAAGTCATCCGAGGGCAAAAAGGACACAAAAACAAGACAACAAGCATCTTTGACTAGCGTTGACTAGTGTTGACCCTCCAAGGAGTGCGGATTAGGTGTGGTTTCCTCTCCTAGGCAAGCCGCAAATTTTGGCACAAAATTTGAGGTGATCTGACCTCAGATTTGACCGGTATTGACTGCCCTAGTTTAGGGTTGCAGTCAACTTCAGAAATCTGCACTTTGATTGAACTTTTGAGGTTGTTCTAGGGCTGCTTCTTCAGGCTCTTCAAGGGCAAGTTGACTGGAAAATGACCAAGCATATTGGAGGTCAATTTTCACTCATTTGACTAAGTTTGACTTTACTGATCTAGGGTTTGCTGCTGCTGATATAAAATTTCAGAAATCAGATTTTGTACTATTTCTCTCTACTGAATTATTGAAGATAAAAGAAGTTTTGATCAAAGGGTTTCCCCATATTGGGTTTTGTCCCTGGCTAGCTGCCACATCTTGTGTCTCTTATCTTGGCTTGTTTTCTGTTGATCGTTTAATGTTCTATTTGCACTTTAATTTATGCACATGTGATTACTAATCTGTGGATAATATCAAAGAATATAAGTAGATTGCTCTAAGCATAGAACATACCATAATTTAACATGGCATCAGAGCTGAGGTGAGGACAAAGCCCAAGCAAGAGCAAGAGCAATCAACAAAGAGAAGGTTGCAAGGCTATCTAAAAGAAATAATGGGGTCCTGTTGAAGCCCCGAAAATCGTTACATCAACATCGGGGGATAACCACCCGGTTCGGACCTTAATACAGCTCCTTTTCCGTTTAGGATGGTGGCTCCGACTGGATATAATGGGACCAGTTTCCAAATAGTGAATAAAAGGGGGTGAATGAATGATTGGTTTTCAAATAAGTGATAATAAACGAAGGACTTATTCTATGAACGAAAACGTAAATGAATATTTTATCCCGGGGAGCTTCTATTCTTTAAGTGTAACGTTTAATGATCTATGTTTGTTGATAGGCATATAGATGACACTAAGCAATAAACAAAGACATTCATTTAAATGATAATTACTTTGTTCAAATAGTTGAACGAAGTAATTGATAAAACAATATTACACTTCTCTCTTATATTACCGATACATGCATGATTGAAAGAATAACAAACTGTAAACATCCAATAGTGGAAAGCATAAAGTTTACTGTTAAAATACATTCACATATTCAATAATAGCATAAATGACTAAACAAAAATTCACATAAAAGGAATAAATTCAGACATAGATAATAGTACCATATGAGCTGCGAATTATCTCCTATGCCAATCGCAATTTGAATTCCTTCTTCCGATTCAGAAATACTTTAAAATAAAGGCAATAGTGCACATTCATATCAAAGCTTCATTGTCAAAATTTGGAAAAATTTGGTCCAGTCTTCATAAAAGAATATGCTTGAATTATAATAGTGCAACTTCAAGCTTAAGTCATATACAAAAACTTACGACCCTTTCTAAATGCATGAAAGGGTCTATAAATACTAAACTAAGCTAACAAAATACAAATTAAAATGCTACTAAATTGGTATAATCCGATCCTAAAATATCCCCCCCACATTGATCTGGAAATCGACAGCGATGGTTCATTCTTTTGGCTGTTTGCCTTTTGTCCTGAGTTGGCATATTGCCAGCATTGGCTCCATTTCTTGAGGGCGGCTGAGTTGAGAATTGATTTGAGCAGCATAGGTGGCATCATGTATATCGGGAATAATACACCCGATTGCATCCGTCAGGCATTTGAGGGCGGCTCTCTGACTGTATGGTTTAACTAGGAACAACCAATAGGTGTCCCAAGTTAAAATTTTAATCCCTGAGATTAATTTCCCGTTCTTTTCAAGCTCTTGGTTACATGACTGCTCCAATGTCTTGGCTGATAATAGTTTACCTGGTGTACATTGAGAAATCATGTTAGATAAATAGAGAGTGTTATTGATCAAGTCAATTAAATTGCTCGTAGATAACTTGCATCGGGAGACAGCTCTCTCTGCTTTCATTAATTGGGACTGCCATTCTGTGAATAGGATTTCCTTATGGGATTCTAAGATTTTGGGCAAGTTTGCTGCCTTTCCCTCATTAGAGTCTTGCCATGTAAGAAAATCTGTCAAAGTGTCTTCGGCTTGCTCCAAATCCTGTCTGGCATCCACTGACTTATCTATTATAGATGATGTTATGTCGCATAAAGGTTCAACTTGGGCGATTTGATGACATAAAAATCTTATTTGCGTTATTAATGCCTTGTTGATTTGCATTGCCTCTGCTCTGAACTCGGCCGACTGGGGAAGACTCTTGAACCTTTCTACCTGGGCTGATAATTGAGCAATTTGCTCATCTTTTGTCTTTGCCATTTGTTCATTCATCGCCTTCAACTTTGATAATGCCTCTGATAATTCCTTCTGTTTTTGAATTTCTCCCGAATCAATCCTCTACTTTTCTTCCTGCAACTGTTTATTTAGCTGGTTGTTTAATTGTTGCTGTGTGGACAGTTGCTGTCGTAGCTGTTTTGACTTCTGCTGCTCTTCCGATATTTGTGCTTGCAATAAAGCGATCGTTTGATCCTTTTCCTTCAATAAATTGCTTACCTCCGATGCCTTATCCATGGTGGTTGCCGAATAGGCGCCAGCATACTGAGATAACTTGGTTAGGTCATCGGAGGGGTCAAATTCCTCTCTCCATACCACATTTGCTGTTATTGTTTGTTCAGGGAACAAAGAAGGTTGATCAATCCTTCTTCTCTTCCTTTGTCGTTTTATCACAACCCTGTGTTTTGGACTACAGAAAACATCTAGTGGAGGAATGTGCTGTACTTGCAAAACAATTTGATCGGAGGGGTTTTTTGGAATTCTTTCTACTACTGTACTTGAGGGTGGACCGCTGGTTCCTTTGTTTGGAACCTCCTGTGATGCTGTATCTTGTATATCAGCAGCTTTGGAGGTTTTAGCGTCTGTTGAAGTTTCAAGATTGCCTATAATGGTATTGAATTGTTGCCATTCTTCGAGCAATTTTGGATCCACTTGAGTATCCACATTTATTTCTTTGCTACTCTGCTCCTGCTGCCTTTTCTGTTCTTCTTCCCTTATTCTCTCCTGTTGCTTCTTTTATGCCTCTTCCTGTTCTATTCTTCGCAGTTCCTCCTGCTCTCTTCTCTGGACTTCTTCATAGATTGCGGATGTAGCAGGAGGTTCATTAGTAAGCTGCTGCTCAGGCTCGCTTGACTGAACTATCGGGGTAGTAGCTAACAAATCTAGAGGCAGAGTTTGCAACCTCTGTTCTCTAAGTTTGTTAAATTCTACCAACCCGTCGTTGCGATATCTCATCCTGGCTAGCTGTTGTACTTAGAAGATTGACTCGGCGGAGGAGAACAGGTCATAAAACTCATCTTCCTTGTGCTTGACTTTGGTAAGCTTGGCTTGATCTAGGGCGTTATAGATGATTTTCTTCGGGTTGAAGCGTCTATTGGGCAGAGTGGCGAGACATAAAACGTTAATTTTTTCTGTCTCTTTCTCTGCATGTTTATAATCATGCAGAGTATAGACGCCACACCTAAGAGGAAAAGGAGGCCAAACTTGCTTTTTTGAATTTCTAAGAGTTTTCGTGGCTGAAGCTATTGTAAGCTGATATGCTATTTCACGAGCTAATAGCTTGTTTGGTATGTATAATGGGAGGACATGAGGTCTGGCTTGACTGCCGAAAACTCTGACATAGGTGAATTTTTCTTCTCCAAGCCATGTTCCTAGGGCTGTTAAGTCAATTTCAGCCTGAGAGGAGATCTTAGGGGCAGGTTTATCAAACATTGCATAGTAAAGAGGTAGCATAAATCCATTGCAGACTTGGTATAAATGGTGCTTATAATTAGTTTTCCATAGCTTCTGGTGGTAAATATGAATAGGCATAGGGTCCTGTGGAGTCCATCTCCACCCTAAACAGGAAACTCAGAATTGAAACAGAGGGTATCCAAAATGTAGGCACTAAAATAGAACGGAGGGATGAACCTATCGGTGACACGGGATTTGTTTCTGAATTCAAGAATAGCCATGGCCAACTTATCCGATAATATATTCCCCCAATCCATAATTTCACTATTACATGCTGCTTCTATCAAAGGAACCATTTCTATAGAAAACTTAGAAGAATCATGCAATCCCCATAGTCGGCACATCATGGCTCCAGCATAACAATAAGGAGAACATAAGGAGTTGACGGAGTACTTACCTGAAGACTCATGTTTGTGTTTCGATGGGTTCTGTCTCCATTCTCTTATAGGTGCTAACTCGGTCTCATTCTCATCTCGAAACTTTTCAAGAAATGCTTTATTATATTTCTTCTCTGGCTCGGGCAAGTGGTACATTTGTCTGAAATCGTTGGGATGAAATGAACCAAATATTCTTCCATCGACAGTGTAGAATTTTCTGTTCGTAATTGGAATTGCTTCGATTGCCCATCTCACTACATCCGTATATGGAAGAATTTGTTCTCTAGCTGCTATCCTATTAAGGTAAGAATCAGTCAAATCCTTCAAAGTAGCATCGGATTTCCGGCTTGAACCTGCTGAGGCTTGTGCCGATGTTTGCTCAGGTTCCTCAACTTCAACCAGGTTGTAAATATTTTGCCAAGTAGTGTTGCCAAGGCTGAGACATGTGGTATCTGAGATTAATCCCTTCTTGCTTGGTCCCGGATTGGTGGCATGCTATCCTGTTATCATAGGAGCCGAAGGCATTCCAGACTTCTTAGATTTCTTTCCCATCGTCACTGCAGAAAAAACTCTGCGCAAGAGAAAGATAGACGTAATGCAGAGAATAGATAGCTAAAACCAAATATGAGGAAATTGTGTCAATCAATGGGAAATGGATGATTTATCATAAGGTTCCCGCTGATGCAATCTCTGAAAGGATTTAGGCATGACTGCATATTAATTGGCCGTTAAAACTTGTCAATCACTTAATTGCTCGTTATATCCTTCATTTGCCGAATAATGGTTTTAAGAGTGGATTTGATTTTTTTTGAGGTTGGACGTGAGCGAATCTCTATCGGGAAGAGAAAAGGATTTCAATGATAATTAATACATAATATAGCGAAATCATATTGATCTTTTTTGAAAATCGTGCTTTGGGTTCATCGCAATCGGCAATCGGAGAAAGGCTTGGGTAATTTCATTTGAGTCTTATGAAATCCTCGATTGCCGATATGCGATATCGCTAGACTCGCATCAGGAGTTTGAATAAGGAGATCATGTTATGTTCACGTCACATTCCCCGATCGCCGATTGCAATATCGCATCGGGGCAAAGGGGAAGGGCCTTTTATTATTTGTTTTCTCGATTATCCATCGGCTATTTGGCTTTCATCGCATCGGGGAAAATCAATGGATCATGGTTTATGCATCCTTTTGTTATTGCGATATGCGATCTTGTGATCGCTTGATCGCAATAATAAAGGATTATTCCTTTTATTTTAAAAGACCGATTATTTCAAAGGGTTTGAAGCTATTTTGTTTATTTCGGAACCTTTACAAAAGTGATGGATTAATACCAATTTTAAATTAAAAGGGACCCATTTCAATTTATAATTTTTCTAAAGTAAGATTTATTGAAATGGGGGGTTGTTGTATAACACAACAATTGGCGATTCGCTGGAAGAAACAGTTATCTCTGAAAAAGTTATTGAAAATTTTTGAAATTTATTTACATAGATACCTTGTCAAAAAGGAAAGTTCTAATATAACTAAGTATACATACATTCTGAATATAATAAAGACATGTTTTTGTTAATTTCTTTCTCTTGTTAAAACTAAATACATTCTAAGTTTTAAATTGGCCTTTATTGGTTGATAATGATAAAGCAAAACACCTTTCCAACTTAGCCATTTTGGTTGACTCTTTTGTCACAGGTAGAGCCTCTGCCGCCAGCAAACATTCATAGTTTCAACAGGGATACCTTTTAACCATTTGATTGTTCACGATCCCTCCATCTCAGAGCATGATTAAAAGAATGAATTCAAAACATGTTTACATATTTTGTATTTCTTTTCTTTTCTATTTTTTGTAAGATAAAAAGCCATTGTCCTGGTTTGGTTGCCAGCTGATTTGACAATGCCATTCACTGGTTGTATTCTAATCGAACAAGCTGGCTCGTGATGAGACCCCTTGTCTTATGCTTATAAGCCATTACCTTGTTTTGGTATGCAGTGTAGGTAATGTCGATTAGAGTATTTCCCAATGATCATGGTAAGCAGGCTTGTAATAAGACCCCTTATCTTTATATCAGATATTTTAGAATTACACTCTGAGTAATCATAAACTTGGATGAATGGGATGAACAATTATCTCCTTAAGAGAAGATGGATGACAAGGTAAGAGTTGAGGATGCTAAGATTGAATCAGTCTCTGTTTTGATATTGATAACCTTTTTTGTGGCCTGTTTGAAAACATTAAAATTATTTACAGTAGTTCTAAATCTTGAGAGGATTTTTACAAAAGCAGAATGGGGTTTTCAGAATGTTAATATACCTAATTTCCTAGAAATTGTTCCTCTTGTCTAAGATGTCTATTTTACAAAAGTAAATATTAAAAATACTTCTTCCGAGCAACATTTCAATATAGCGAAGGCCAATAGAAGCATATTTTACAACCTTATTTCCTAATGATCCTAAATATTGCTAATCCTACTGAATTTAAAAGAGAAGGGGTTACCTCCTCAATTGAAGAATTTCTTTAAGATGAGGCCATTAACAGGAAGAGTATCCCTCTTTCCTGATAGATCTTGTAATATGAATGTTGAATGGCCTACCTTCTCGCTGATCTGAAACGGTCCGAGCCACATCTTTTGGAATTTGGTATGTTTACCCTTATCCTCATGTGCTTTGTCCCATTTTAGATTAGAACTAGATGAAGCTGAATCAAATGATAACTTGATTATCTGCTGATGTTTATCATGGGTAATTTTGGCCTTTTCTCTTTCTTCTTCTAATTTTAAAATCTGATCATGTCCGAGTTGGATAGAAGAAGAGGGTCTTTCTTCAATAAACTGAACTAGGGCTAGAGAAGGGAGCGCTAAATTGGTTGGTAATACTGCTTCTTTCCCGTAGACAAGGTTGAATGGGGAAGTACCTATAGAGGCCTTCTGCGCTATTCTATCAGCCCATAGTGTGAATACTAAAGATTTGTGCCAGTTTTTATGATTTTGTTCGATAGTTCGCTTAATGATTTTTAGTAGATTTTTATTGGTAGATTCTGCTAGGCCATTACCTTGGGGATAGTAGTTTGCAAGATATTTCAATTTAAATCCTCTTTTGATAGCAAACTCAAACATGGCATTTCCAGAAAAATAAGATGCATTATAAAAAACAAGAGCATTAGGGACACCAAACCTGGTAATGATGAATTGGTGTATGAATTCTATAATTCCTTCAGAGTTTGTTGTCTTTAATTGAATTGCTTCAACCCACTTGGTAAAGTAATCAGTAGCAGTAAGGATATACTTGTGTTGTTTGGAGGATTGTGGAGTGATCTCTCCAATGATGTCTAGTCCCCATTGTTCAAAAGGTTGATCGATATTAACTGGTTGCAAAGGAAAGGCTGGTTTCCTTTGTCTTCCACTGGAGACTTGACAGCTTCGGAATTTCCTTACATACTCATGGGTATCTCTGAATAAGGTGGGCCAGTAATATCCATCATGGATGATTTTATGAGCTGTTGTGTCAGCTCCAAAATGTCCTCCAGCTGGTCCATCGTGTAATTCCTGCAAGACCTTTTGTGCTTCAGGTTTCTCTAAGCATCTTAATAAAACTGAATCGTAGTTTTGTCTAAAAGAACATCATCAACGATAACGTAGTTTTTTGACTTTAATCTAATAGCCCGTTTGTTTTTGTAAGAGAGATTGGGAGGTGCATGTCCATTTTTCAAATAGAATATTAAATCTGCATATTGAGATTCAGAATCGGTAATACTTACCTGGTTGATTTCTTCAATATGATCTGTATCACCTGATTCCGGAATGTTGGATGCTCCCGCTAATAACCTACAAAAACCTTGCCCTCTAACAATCTTTGCTGGCTTGATTTCCAAGTCATATTCTTGAAGTGTTGTAACCCAATTTGCCCTTTTTTCACCTAGTTCTCTTTTCAGTAATTGCCTTACTAAAGGAAAAGGAACTATTACTTTTGTATGGGATTTTAGAAGAAAGGGCCTGTAGTGTTTGATGGCTTTATACACAGCAAAGGCTTGTTTTTCAACTTCAGAGTAATTTAGTTCTGCACCTTGAAAATTTGAATTGAAGAATGAAATCGGTGCTTCCAAGTTGTGATTGTTGATTTGAGTGAGTACTGCTCCATAAGATAAATCGGACGCGATAGTGTACAATGTGAAATGATTAGAAAAATTAGGAGTGTTTAAAGCGGGGGCATTGATTATTGATTGCTTGATTAAATCGAATGATTCTTTTTCCACAGCTCCCCATCTAAACACTGATTTTTTCTTAATCATGGTTTGTAATGGTAAAATGATATGAGAAAAATCGGGAACAAATATTTTGACAAAGTTGATCTGTCCTAAAAATGATTGCATTGATTTTTTGTTATGAGGAAATGGGATTTCAGAAATTTCTTTAATCCTATCGGGGTCAATATAAATACCATCTTTGGAAACAATAAAGCCTAAGAGCTTTCCTTGATCTAGAGCAAAGAAGGATTTTTTAGGATTAAGTGAAATTCCATACCTTTTACAACATTCAAAGATTTGATTCAAATCATGTAAATGGCTAGATCTCTTTTTAGAAAATACAGTAATATCATCTAAGTAGACGACTACTGTTTTGTTGATCAATCCTTTTGAGGCTATTATCCTTGCTCTTTTGGAGATGTTAGCCCTACGTATAATCCAAAAGGCATTTTCAGGATATGGCGTAGTTCCCCATTTTTGTTCCTGAAGTAGTTTTGAGTCTGAGTCATCAGGTATGAAACCTAGAACTTGGTTGTATCCTGAAAAACCATCTAGAAAGGACATTAGTTCAGAACCTGCTACTGGATGGAGTATTTGCTCCATGGTAGGTAATGGGAAATTATCTTTTTGACTGGCCTTATTCAAGTTTCTGAAATCAATACAAATCCTAATGTCACCATTTTTCTTTTTGACAGGTACCATGTTGGAGACCCAGTTTGAGTGTCGGACTTGAAAAATAATCTTTGCTTTTAAGAGTTTGTTGAGTTCTGATTTTATCTGACTCTCCAAGTTTGGATGTATTTTCCTCAATTTTTGTTGAACTGGTTTTTGTTCGGGTAGCATTGGAATGGTATGCTGTATGATAGATGTATCATAAGTTTTCAAATCATCATAATTCCAAGCGAAGACATGTTTATTTTTTCTTAATAATCTAATAAATGCTGTCCTTTCGTGTTCGGAAAGTCCTAACCCTAAATTGATATTTTGAGGATTCTGCTCGGTCCCAAGATTTATCAATTCAAACCTTAAGGTAGAACTTTGGGTTTTTGAATTGGTTACATGTTTGAACATGTGTTTAATGTCATAGATATCTTCAAGTTTAACCACAGGTTTTGGTATGGAGTTTTCCTCATGCTTTTCTTTCATCTGAAGATCATGATCATTTTCATCAATGATCTGATCATTATAGGATTTGTCAGAAGTTAAGAAATGTAAGATGTCTTCATCGTGGTTGAATACTCTCCAATTGGTGATATTGTCGGGGACTGATGGCCTAAAGATCAACTCTACCGAAAATCTATCTAGACTAAAATCTTCAGAAGGGAGGAGTTTAGAAGCAACATTAGCCAACAGGTCAGCTGCTGCATTCTGGGATCTGGGAATAGGTGAAATATTGAATGCTAAGAAATGAGATAAAAGTTCTTGGACTAAAGACTGGTAGTGTTTGAGGTGATTAGAGAGACAATGGATTGTGTTTCAAACTTGTTTTACCACAATCTCTGAATCGCCAAACACTTTTAAATATTGAACTTTCAAGCCGATAGCTTTGTATAATCCTTGGATCAAGGCTTCATACTCAGCTGTATTATTGGTGCATTCAAATTCTAATCTACAAGAAAGCATTGTTTTTTCTCCCTCAGGGCTGACCAAAATACACCCTGCTCCTAATCCTTCACTAGATTTTGAACCGTCAAAATATAAAGACCAAAATAAATAATTATCAACATTTTTATTTACGAAATTCTCAGTAACATTAACACATCTAGATCTGTCAGTTTGTGAAAATTTTTCGATTTGTGATGTGAAATTGTTTATCGAGAAAGGAGATGGCTGGGAAATATAATTGCCAAAGAATGATTCAGAAGAATAGCTTCCCAGAATGTTGTTATTAAATGCAACTGGTTGATTTTCTTGTTCGAATTCTGTGATAGTATGTGTCATGTGTTTCTCCCGATTGATTTTTATTTGGTTTGGCTTTCCCTTGTAGGGCAGCCACATATGAGACCAATCGGTAGAAATATACCCATGGAGTTTTTCAGACCAATCTCTACTTAAGATTAAACCATAAAACTCAGGTATATCGGCGATTAAGATATCAATTCTCTGAACCACTCGTGGATCATTCGATAACCTGATTCTAACAGAGTTTATTTCCCCTAAAACCTGGACTTTAGTTCTATCTAACTGCACAATGTGAATTGAAGACTTCTGAGGTTTTATGTTCAGTTTAGAACAAACTGAAGCTGGCATTATATTGGATGATGCCCCATAGTCAATTAAGAAGTTATGTAGATTTCGATTGTAGATTTCATATGTTAAGAGGAAAGGAGGGGTGTGGGAATTTGATCTGTCTCCAATTAGAATTGTATCAGTTGCCTCAACTCTACCAGAAGGTGGTTGTCCTGAATCGCTTGCAGCTTTAGTAACGGGAAGAGGCGAAGAAGGAACTGCATTAAGTTCTTTGAGAAGCAATTTTTGTTGATGTTTTAATTTAATGAGTTCAAACATGGTGATGTTTGCCTTAGTCTTTTTCATATCATCAACAATATTATAGTCCATTGAATCGGATACTACCAACGTCTTAGATGATGTAGGTATATTGGAGGATGATAGTTGATTTTAAGATACTGTTGCAGCTGGCTTCCTTGTGGGTACCTTTTCCTTCGTAGTATTGGTACATGCACTCCTTTTCTTTGAATTGGCCTGAACAGGTTCAGGAGTACTTTTGCTCCTCATAGTCACGGGAAAGGCTTCTTGTTCGGCTTTAGTATCGGAGTTAGGCAGTATAAAGTCCCACATTCCATGGCATTCAACGACTTCCTCTTCTTCTGATTCATCGGATGGTGTAATTGTTTCTTCTTCTTCTTCTTCCTCGGGATTTGAATTTGCATAGGATATAACATTTGGAGGCTTGGACTCAGGCTTATTAAAATTCCTCTAAGGTTTCTTTGTTGAGGACTCTGCTACTTGCTTCTTACTCTCAACCATTTCATTTGACATGGTTTTGAGGAATTTTTGAAGGCCCTCCATATCGTATGGATCTTTGGTGATTTTCTTCTTTGAATCATCCTTGAAAGACACTTTTTTGGATTTCCGTTCCTCTAGAGCAGCTTTCTTTTCCAAAGCGATTACACGTTTTTCGACAGCGAAGGCTTCTTTCATGTTTTCAGCCAATGTAGGTTTTTTAGCCCTATCTACAAAAATGGCTATATTTGAGGGTAAGGCTGTAATGTACCATTCGCTTCTAATTTGTTCACTTGGCTTATCATCGGTAGGGATTTTGTTCAAGAGTTTGTTAAATCAGGAGTTAAACTCCTTAATTGGTTCTCTTGACTCGATCCTTAGATTGGAAAGGTCATTGATGGTGTACCAAGGATCTATCATGCGTTTTTGGTAAGACTGTTCCTGAAAGATATTCCAACTGGTGATGGATCCAGAGGGCAAGGAAAAATACCAAGACCTTGCTGATCCTTGTAATGTGTAGGGGAACAATCTAACTACAACATCTTCTTCTGTTACTCCCTTCAAATTAACTGACAACATGAAATTGTTTATGTGTTCCTCAGCTAATGTTCCATCATCTGGATTGAACTTTGGTAACCATTTTTCAGCATAATCGGGTAACGGATGTAAAGGCGCAGGCATAGTGACTGCACCAGGACTTCTCCATGGTGTTTGAGCCATTTTGGGAGTACCAACGATTGCCTGTGGTGTTCTAGGTGTTTGGGGAGGAGGTGGAAATGAGGATTGTGATGCTGAAGGTGAAGTCCCTTGGTGAAAAATAATATGTAATGGTGAAGTGGGCGTTTGACTTCGCACTGGAGATGATGAGATGGAAGATGATGGAGAAAAGGTTTCACTACCATAACCTTCAGTGTTCTTTTTAATCCTTTTCCTTTGGGGTAAAGGCAACTCAGGTGGTTCAACACCGAGTTTTTCGCTTTGAAGTCTGGTAAGATGATGAGGTAAGCAGAATTGCGAAGTCTGACTGCCTTGTGATACTTCAGATCTAGGAGGTGAAATAGAGAAGCCTTGAAGTTTCTGGATGATAGAATGAACTTCAGGGGACTCTGGAATTAAACATATAATGAGGTTGAGCAGTAGTAGTTGATCCTTCCTCTTCTCATCTGGATACTGGTATTTCAGAGTGCAAAAGAGAGGTCCGAGGAGAGGTGGAGGGTGATTTACTCTGTGAATGGTCTGTAGGTTTTGAATTACTCGCCATTCATAGTGGATGGCCCTCCTTCTAGCGCCATAAATGTTGATGCCCCGAAAATCGTTACATCAACATTGGGGGATAACCACCCGGTTCGGACCTTAATACAGCTCCTTTTCGATTTGGGATGGTGGCTCCGACTGGATATGATGGGACCAGTTTCCCAATAGTGAATAAAAAGGGGGGTGAATGAATGATTGGTTTTCAAATAAGTGATAATAAACGAAGGATTTATTCTATGAACGAAAACGTAAATGACTATTTTATCCCGGGTAGCTTCTATTCTTTAAGTGTAACGTTTAATGATCTATGTTTGCTGATAGGCATATAGATGACACTAAGAAATAAACAAAGACATTCATTTAAATGATAATTACTTCGTTCAAATAGTTGAACGAAGTAATTGATAAAACAATATTACACTTCTCTCTTATATTACCGATACATGCATGATTG
>APFE030493359.1:2720-23787 GCA_000404065.3 Pinus taeda | reverse complement strand
AACAACAAATACACCTGGGGGAACAGTCTACACTCCGACAGCACGCAAGGGCAGAGTATCAAGCTCAATCCCCTTACCGGCTCCTTGACAACAATCTAAGGTTTATCGATAAGTGACCCCTGGCTCCTCGACAATAATCCGAGGTTTACCGTTTGTAATACGTGCGTGTCTGGCATCGTTCCCAACTAGGGAGGCTTGATCCCCTCACTGGTTCGGACACGAGCTCGTGCCTCTCCTTTAGGAGGAGATTTCCCAGAGTATAAATGCAACAGTTGGATTTATCCTATCACAAGATAAGCTACTTGTTTGGTTTTGTAGTCTTGGAGAGTTAATTACTCTCCTACTCTAAGACACTAGCCTGATCTATATTGGTGCTTCAGAGCCCTAGTAAAATAAAAATTGCTAAGTTGATTTTACTTTAAGTGTTAATTTTATGGTTTTTCTTTAAGACAAAGGTAGTGGATATGAAACTAATGGTGTGTAGACTCGACTCAAATCCATTGAAAAGATGCACCTAGGATGATTTACACTACTTTTTTTTTCAATGAATTCCCTAGCTAAGAGAGTTGGAGAATGCAAGCTTTTGATAAAAGCATCTTTTTTAACAGACAATCAAAGAAACAATCTCTTTATCTTTTCCAAGCATACAACACATGACCACTCATTACTTGCATGAAAATTCCTTTCTCTTTCAAAAAATTCAAATGCTACTTAAAACAAACTTTGCAAAGGATATGTTTTTGTATGTTTCCTATTTAACAAAGCATATAAAACTATTTTGACAAAGCAATTTCAAAGTTTATAAAAGTCTATGAAAAACTCACTCAAAAGCAATCAAAAGGAAATTTACCTGAAAGCAAATCTAAAGAGGCAAAAGCCTACTAAGATGATTCCAGGTTGTTTTACTCGGCAACAATCAAACCAAGGACCAGCTCATGCAGAATCATAAACCAGTCAAAAACCAAAAATCAAACTCTTTTGTTCTTTCTTAAGAATGAAATTCACAACTTCAATCAACAAGCTACTTCGAAATTCCGCAAAGAGACAACACAAAGGTAGGTTGCTCACACAGGTAGACTTTACGACAGGTCCAACTCCTAAGAAGACTGACAAAACCAGAGAGATCCAAGGTTTCATAACTTCTAAAGTCAAAGTCACTACAGGACCAATGCAAAAATCAAACCTTAAGGCTAGAACTTCTATGAATTTCACTAAAACTCTTGACGCTAACGAAACAAGTTCAGGTGAAGATCTATGACAGATAACCAATGGATCTGGGCAATAAAAACTAATTAAAGACAAAATCTAAGAGGAAAAATGGAAAAAATCGAAATTTCTCAATTTTTGACAGGGTACGCAAGCAGCCTGTTTGCACAGGTGCATGCATGCTCTGTCTACAAAGATGCAGTGCGTACAGGTACGCACTGTGCTCAACTCAAAGGGTGCATACTACTGAAAAATCAAGAAAAACTAAGATCTAACTTAACTCTAAGCTAGCCCACCCAAATACACAGTCAAACAGCCAAAAACCAAAAAAGAAATGACTCTTTTCAGATCAAAGTGTCACATAAAGGAAAAAATCATTCACATTAATGGATTCCCCAGCGGAGACGCCAATTTGTCATGCAGAAAGAGTTAATATTGCGGACAAAACCAACCTCCCTAGAAGCCTAAGACTTTCTAGTGACAAACAAGACAATTAAGAGCAATCCTTCTCTAAACATGCATTTACCATACAAGAAATCAAGTGTTTTAGATCCTACCTGTAGTCCAACGCTGTTGTAGTAGTGCAGCCTCGTTGATCCGGATGAGCTCCTCCTTCACTTAGAAACCTGCATTCACTAACAATCAAACGATTAAATAGCACCTGAATATCTCATAAAATAAAACATATTCAACATACAGACCAAGGAGTATATGAAACAACTCATTAATAACAAATTGTTGAGAAGAATGGACTTATTTGTATTAATATGAAACAAAAGAAACCATTACAACCCGAGCCTTGGTGTTGTGCAAGTTCCTCCCAGGGTCCAGCAAGAGTCTTCCTTTACTTTGATAAGCTCACCCACTTCCAAATGAAACAAGAAAGGATGGGAATCTCTCCTCACAAGCTTCTACAAGGAATTCCTAATTCCAGCAGCATCTACCCTTTGGAATGTTCAGCTTTCAACCTCCCCTCCTCTGGCCCAATGCCTGTATTTATAGTGTTCTAGAGGAAGTTAATTAGGTGCACCATCAATGGGATAAGCCCCTCTTTTGGATGGGGTAGCTCCTCTCTTGATGGGATAAGTTCCTCTTTCGTAGGGATACATGAACCATCTGGAGGCACTCAATACATGTCAAACAATCTTCTAGAATGCTCTAGAAATGACCACAAGTAACTTTTTAAAGATGAAACTCACACCTTTTGACCTTTATAGGAGTACGCACCCACCCCTTTACATACAGATCGTACAGGTACGCAGGTATTGTGAACTTGGGATGCATATACGTAGGTAAGGTAGAGAGAAACTGCGTACCTAGAGATAAACATGTTTTTAAATGACTTTCTCTCTTTCTTGAAGTTTGACATGGAGAGCAGAGGTATGAGGCTTGCCAAGGAGGATAGTATGATTGTTGATGGAGCCATACTAACTACAAATAGTCATGGTGACAAATTTTAGTGTAACACCAGGGCCAACTCACCACCTTTTCCTTCTGATATGTTGGCTAGATCCTCCCCTGAGTAAGGCAGCTGTGTAATCTAGTGAATTAGATGGTCTGTGATGGGGATGGGCTCCTATAGCAACAAACACCAATCATGCACCAAGCAGAGAAACTACCTGATGATGAAGATGGTCACTAGGGCATGGTGGTAATGCAGCACCAAAAGCAGGTTAAGCAACCCAAATTTCTCTATACCTCTAAGCCATGTCTACGGCTCCAATTGAATTATTCCAGCAGTCACATTAATCCTCTAGTGCATTAGTTTCTCAGTCACTAAATGTGGAACTTATCATGATTTGTGAGGTCCAAATCTTCAAACTTCAACATAGGAACCTACCCCAAATGCGGTCCCTCAAAAACAATGTCATCTAGGAGCAGCGGAGTTTGCAGAGAGCTCTTGCTCTCATCTATGTCCTTCGGCACCTTGGCTTTACCCTTGCATGGAGGAACATATTTAGGTAACTGGGTAATAGGGTCCACACCTTGGGTTTCAACTTCCATATCTACATCCTCCTCATTCACCAGGATTTCTTCAGACTCCTCATCAGCCTCCAGATTAATGGCCTTCCCCTTTTCCTGCAAGGTGAGCTTGGTCCTCTGTGGGTTTCTTGGTGAGATGCACACCGGTATCATAGCCTGCTTATCCTTCTTAGGTCTCAGTGTTCTGGGTGATTTAGGGACCTAAAATATTATTCCAGTGCTCTCTAGGGCTTCCACTACTGCAATTTCCCGCACGACTTCCTCGGATGTCACTACTTCTGTGTCCATGGCTTTTGCGGGTGCTGACATAGCACTATTCCACAATTCTTGCAGTCTAGTAGTTTCTCAAACAATGAATTCACTTTCAAGGTCTTGAATAGGTCTAGGGTCATGTATACTTGAGCGTGCAACAACTTAGTTCTGAAAATGCCAAGTGTTAATCATTGGATAGCCACTTGTAATTTATAGGGCCTTTTGAATTCAAATTTGACTGTTCCCCCCACATTCGGCCCATTAATGCTAGATTGGTGGTATATTTTCAAGAATTTAACCCATAAATATCACCTTAAATGCATATAGCCCGCTCTATTTGGCCTCAAACCGACCATCAAATTGTGAATAGTGACTTTAATGGTCACTTTCCAACAGACCTGCGCACTAGTGCAACTATCTTTGCGCTGTCATGGACCCTGTGACACTTCGATGCTTCACGCAGTCCTGAAATCACATAGCTCTCCAACTTGGGCAGTGTAGTTTATAATCCTACACCTCCTTTCAACTGCCAGGGGTGCTAAGACTGTGCTTTCCTCGGTTATTTAGATGGTCGATCCACCTGAGTATGGCTTCAAATGATTGCCATTCACTTTTCCTGGGAAGGGATCTTCATTTAACTTAACCAGCTGGACCGCGCCATTGTCGGTAATCTCCTTAATAACATATGGCCCCAGCTAATGCATTCTGAGTTTCCCTGGAAATTTATCAAACTTACTATCATACAACAACACCAAGTCATTCACCTTAAAGGTGTGCAACTTGATATGTCGATCATGCCATGCCTTCTCACGCTGCTTTTGGACCTACTGGTGAAATCCAGCCAAACATCTCTCTTCTTCCAGCTCATCCAACTGTGCGAGCCTCTCTTCCAGGGATCTGCGATACGCCATACCTGTGAGTGCTGCTATGTGTAGACTAGGCATGATGTATTCCATAGGCATCATAGCTTCAACCCCATATACTAGCCTAAAGGGTGTATGTCCCGTTAACTTCTTGCATGTTATCTGATAAGCCCACAATATGGTAGGTATGCGTAGGTCCCAATCACTTTGCTGAGCATTGCATACCTTGGTCAGCGCATTTTTAAACAATTTTTTGAATGCCTCCATTGTCCCATTAGCTTGTGGGTGATAAGGTGTGCTCTTTTGGTGATACACCTGAAATTCCTCTGTTAGTGCGCTGATCATCTCATTTAGGAAGTGTGTACCACGATCACTCATCAAGATCTTTGGACAGCCAAATCGCATTAGTACATGCTCAAATAGAAACTTTGCGGTAGTCACGCCTGTGCAATCCTTCACCAATCGTGCTTCTGCCCAACGAGTCAAGTACCTCGCACCTATCTTCCCTTAAGGCTAAATAGGTCCTACAAAATCTATTGCCAACTTTTTGAAAGGTTGCAAGGTCATTTGTGGATTCAAAGGCATTTCATCCCTCCATGATGGCCTACCTGTTCTTTGACATACGTCGCATGCCTTGAAATATGCTTTTGAATCCAAATGAAGGGTTGGCCACCACAACCTTACACGTAGAATATTCTTCGTGGTTGTGCTCCCTGCATAATGTCCTCCCGCGACACCCCCCATGAGTGTCTGCGAGGATTCTACTTCGTTCAAACTCAAGTACATACCTTCGCAGTATTTCATCATTCCCCATTTTGTTTCGATTCCCAGTAATGGCAAAGAAGTCTACCATGTGCACCACTAATTCCTTCTTTTGCTGGACAGAGTATACTTTCGGTGTAGTTCCAATTGTTAGGAAGTGTATCATATCCTCAAAATTTCCATCCGTGATGCGCAGAGAAAAGAGTTGCGCGTTAGGTAATCCTTCCTCCAAATTTGTGGGTTCCTCCCCTGTCTCAATGTGTGATAGGTGGTCAAGTCCCACGTTCAATCGTCCAGGCTTTACAAACACTTCAAAATCGTAATCTTGGAACAATAAAAGTCATCTAAAAATTCCCCCCCCAACACAGGCTTATTAACTAGGTATTTTAGCGTAGAGTGATTTGTATACATCTTAAAGTGGTCTCCTAGCAAGTAGTGTCAGTACTTCTGGAGTGCATACACCATAGCTAGCCCTTTGAGCTCAGTGGTGGAATAGTTCTTCTTTGCTTTGGATAATCTGTAACTTGTGAACGTAACAGGGTAGTCCAAGCCTTCTTTTCCATTATGTGTTAGTACTACTCCTAGCACTATACATGACGCATCAACATGTACATAGAACACTTTCTTTCAGTTTGGGAAGACAAGAATCAGCGTGGTAACCATATTTTCTTTCAATATATATAGGATTTTCTTACAGTCATCATTCCAGCAGAACGAGACAAACTTCTTCAACAATTTTACCATTGGTGCAGTGATCTGGGCATAGCCTTTATGAAACTTTCTGTAATATCCTGTATGTACCAAAGTAGCATGCAACTGTTTCACACTTCTCGGCACTTCCAAGTTTAGAATCACCACAATATTCATGGGTCCTACGATCATTCCTTGTCTGCAAACCAAATGTCCCAATAGGTTCCCAAAAGGAACACAAAACAGACACTTATTGAGGTTAAGCATGATCTAGTATCTTCGATAAGTATCCAACATCAAACGTAAGCTGGCTACATGGTGCTTAACCAGCCCAAATATAGTCTAGTCATCAAAATAGACCTTTAGGAACTTATGAATATATTCCTTGAATGCTACAACAACCACGCACAAAACGATAGCATGGACATTCTTCACTCCAAACGGCATGACAATATATTGAAAGCAACCCCACTCAGTTGCGAAGGTTATCTTGCTCCTGTCCTGTAGCACAATTTTGATTTGGTGGTACCGAGAGAACCCATCAATGAAAGAATACGCTTCTTGACCACCTATGTTCTCCAACACTTCACCCATGAATGGAGTTGGAAAAGGATCATGCACACAAGCATCATTCAGTTTTCTGAGATCCACATATATACTTGCCTCATCCTTCTGCTTCTTCTCTTGCACCACCATTGGACTTACCCACTTGAATTCCTCCACAGGCTCAATGATGCCTAATGCTAGCATTTTGTCTAGCTCTAAGCGGACCTTCTCCTTGTATTTCGGTTTTAGGTGGTAAGGCATCTGCTTGACTGGCTTCGCGTCGAGCTTTAGTGTGATCTTCATCACTCCCAGACCTTAGATTATTCCTTTCAAATCCGTAAACTTGGTTGGGAATAAGTCTTGATATTCATGGAGTAATTTAACAACCTTATCCACCATCGCAACATCCCAATAGTCTCCAATATTTGCAAATTTGGGTTTTGCCTCCATACCAATGTTCACCTGTTTAGTTTCCATCAGTGCGGTTATATCAGGGTTCTCAATCTGTTGTACCTGAACCTTGCAGTGGCCTTCTATTTTTGGAATGTTAATCTTCCATGGATCCTCATCCTCCTCTTTAGTAGTTACATTATAACCTTCTAGCATGTGACTCAACTGAGTAGCCCATTCAAGTTGAGTCGGGTCTAAAGGATCTTGTGGTATCCTAAAGATGGTTGCTTTCACCTCTTGTAGCACTTCATCAATGGTGTAAAATTCATCCTCAAAATTGAATTTCATCATGAATCCTTCGCACAGGATATTCCATTCACCTGCCCCATGGCAGAGCTTTGTTTCTATATACCAATTCATTGGGACAACATCCAGGGTGTGACAGAACAGGTGCACCCACTCAGGTTGTGGTTTTTCTCCATAAGCGTGTGTCCATTTGGCTAGATGCGTGCGTGGATCATCCTACCCATCATACTTGTCTATCAGTCACATCTTAGGTTTCCCAAATCATGTTCTCATCATCCTCCTATGTTCATGCCAATCATCAAAGCTTCCTTTGTGTGTACCCCTCTTGAGGGAACAACACACACTTCCCAGTCCAAGGCCTAGAATCATTGCCTTTCTGGCACCTCCCCTTCAAATGCATCTAAGAAGGTATCTACCTTAGTTATACCATCATAAGTAGGCAGATTTCTTACTTCTGACATGTTACATAGTAATTTTTCACTGTCCTCATCTCAGTCCCTCTGTTGTGTCATTTGTCAAATAAACATGTTCATGTCTTCCCACTGATGTAAGAAGATTAAGAAAATGCTCTTTGATGCTGCAAGTTGACCCTCATTCCCTAAGTTTTTGCCTCGTCGTGAGTAAGCCCTTAATATATGTGATGGTCCCCTGTCATAAACAGTCTCATCGCGACACCATCACATGTGTACACCTATTTCCCTCGATGGTCAAATTTCAAGGCCCAGCACGAGGCTATTAGCTATTTATCATGGCGATGGTCTGCATGCATTTCCTCCCTGTGATTTCATTGCAGAGACTTAGTTTATGGCTAGCGACAATCCAGATTGGACGAATTTGTTCCAATAGTCAGCCTTCTGGATGTCTCTAGACCTGGTTGTTGGGTCAATTTGGGTCTCCCTTCCTCCTCTGGGATGGTAGTTCCATCTTTTGTGATACCTTCCTTGAGGATAAGCTCCCTCTCCCTCATTTCATGGAGACTCCTTCTCCTATAAAATCACTCACCATGGCTATGCTTTTCTAGTTCTTTTGGTGGGATAGTGTTGCTAGTGCTTTTAAGTTTGGTAGATAGCTTTGGTGTGAGTGTGACAAGTGTGGGATTGCTAATAGTTTGTAAGAGGTTGTGGAGTGCCCTTAACTTTGTATTAAAGCTTGTGACTGAGAGAGAGAGAGAGAGATTGTTTATTTTGAGAGACCCATCCTTAAGAGTGAATGCTTGAAGAAACATACTATCAGGACCCCTCGAGAAGGCTTGCGACATCAAGACTTGGTTGTAATCTTTGCTTTTGATTCATTATTAATACAATCAATGATGATTTCCTATGTCTTATATGTAATTTACTTGATAGCTCATGATTTCGTAACTTTATGAGTAAATAGATCATTGTTGTTCTTGGTTACATGCTCTATTGTTTTCTTGTGGTGTTTCAAGTTGATTTCTCATTAAGGAGGAAGAAATGGACGTTGGAGCAGCGCAACGGAACTTCATCGACCACCAGTTTGAGGTAGGCCTCCAATGATGACTATTTAAGAGAATCAATTGTTGTTTTGTCTTTACTGTGAATAGACCCACTCTAGGGCTAAAGGGGTTGCCACTATCTGCAGAGGGAACACTTTCCTACTTCACAAGTTGGTGACTCTGCTGGGGAATGTCCTTTGTATGTTTCTCTCTTGATTTCTTTTGTTTGGATTTGATTTAGTGTCTCTTGAATTTTGGGGTTAAACCATCAGTCTTTTGGGTTACCTGGGTCAATCTGGTAAATCCATTTACTATTTGGAAGAATAGTCTAGTCTGTGTTTGGGAGATTTTATTTGTTTTCCATTATTTTTGAGCTTGTCACTGATAAAAGCTTAACGGTTGCGCCGATGTCACCCTGTCTCTGTTTTATAAACCTGTGCGACGCTGAATCCTATCGTACAGTCGCGACGATTCCTGAAATTGGCTCGTCGCAAAAGAGACATGTACTCTTGCGGTGACATCGCTCTGTTGTTGCGACTATTGGCTAATTGTCACTAGTTGCTGGTATTATACTCGCGATGATTCCTGTAGAGTTTTTTTTCAAATTTACCTCCTGAATCCACCAATCTTGTTTATCCCCTGCTATCTTCCTCTTGCCCATCAGTTTGTTTTAACTACTTTTGGTTAAAGGTACTGTCTCTATGGCTTCTTTGGGTGAATCTTATGGTTTTTGGCTTTGTGACCTAGCTCTTTCAAGTTTTTGAATCATTTGTCCGGGTTGCTTGTCTATCCAAGGTTCATCTGTGACCGTCTTATTTATTTGCTTGAGGTTTTTTCATTGCTTGTTTTGCTAGTTGATGTTTAGTGTCAATTATTGAACCAATTATTGATATTAATTCGATTTCGCTACCGAGCATAGATTACAATTGCTTGGATCAATCAGCCCACGCTTTCTTGTTTGTCTCTTTAAATTTAAAACTATCAAACTCAAAGATTGCATTCATTTAGTATACAAAAGTGAAAGTACATTTGCATTTCAAGTTTTCATGTTTGAGAAATTGGAAAGCAAACTTTAAATCTATCATTAGTAGTATCGATGCACTGTAGGGTTGGTGTGTCTATGCATTGTGTTTCTTAGCGCTTGCATTTGCTTGTCTTGGTTTAGGAATGAACTTTCTACCTTCCTGTAAGTAGCTGTTCATCGAAATGAAAGATGTTTTACTCATTATAGTTGCATCCTAGGGTTTTTGATATACATACGGCAAGGCCTGGAAATTGAAACCTAACTCAAGATCAACTCTAAAATGAATTGAATGAACTTAACAACGCATTGGAACATAACGCACATTATTTAGAGGTCTAGGCTAGATATGTGCTTCAACGTCATTAAACCTAGTCACTATTGCTTTCACTTAAGGTTGGGTGATTCCTCCTTTTGTGACTCAATAGCTACTAGTGCGGACTTGCGCTCCCAATACCATTGAGTATATGTTGGGAGACCCCACTAGGTTATAATCCTATATCCTTAGGAAGCCATGTCTACCGCCTTGCAAACCGTAATGCACTAAACACAACATTCGGGAAGATTGACTATCGTATGGAAAGTCCTTGGTTTTCATATGATTGCCAAGGTGTATATGCAGTTTTATGGGTTGTTTGGTAAACCTTTTGCCTATTTCTCTAGAGTAGTCACTTTCATTCCTTTTCGGACTCCTTAAAAGAAAAGGTCCATCTAAGCACTTGTCCTTTTAGGCTCATTAAATATTCAAAGGCGACTAAAGTCATATTTTCGTCCTTTTCTCGACTCTTTAAAGATGAAAAGGTCAAGTTCTGTTCTTGTGTCTTAAAATTTATTTAGTCACGTTCAAATTTCCCTTATTAGATCTTGATTGCATTTTAGTTTGCGTACAATTGTTTTCCTTACTAATTTAGTTTTCTTCTAGGGATTTTTGAGTTAAATCATCCTAGTGGAATCACTGATCCCATCTCCCATTCCAAGTGACCAAGGCTCTCCATCTTCTGTCGCTTTTGAGGTATCGGTTGTTAGTGATACTATTTCTATTATTCTGAGTATCCAATCGCTTAACTCTCGCGCTCCAGAAGATGAGTTTTACGATATTCATTGGAACCCTATTTGGGAGCCTTCCGAAGAAGACTTCCCTGTTACTTCTCCTGGTGTTCTGGTCCTAATGTCTTCCTCTGACATGGATGAGACAAACCCCATCTCTGGTGAAGAAACCCTTATGGCAAGTGGTGAAATTCCTATACCCATGGAAACTTCACCCTTCCATGTCACCCCTCTTGGTATCACATTGCCTTTGCATTACCATGCTTTGGCTGATGTCATGAGTTCTAGATCTCTCCTTACGAGTTCCATGTGGTCTCATACTGTCACTCTGACCTTGGAGCCCTTTACGACCCAGATTCACAATGTGACTATCATATTTGTCCTGACTATTTTGACTATTTGTGTGGCTTCTTCGACTCCCGTTGTCAATGTCGTCACTGCATCTTCAGTCATGACCACTATTGATGGACCTTCAGTTGGTCCTACTAGTGGTGGTCAATCAGCCTCGACATTTGTAGTTTTTAATCCCACCCATAGTGTCCCACCTTCTTCTGGTTCCATTCCAGCAGGGGGGCATATGATCAGTATTTGCAAGCTCTTCAGAATCTGGATCCGTAGAATCCGTTTCATTATTATGATTCTCGAGGAGCCCATATTTATCACCCTGGACCCATGCCATCTCAACCTACGGTTAAGGTTTCGGTTCCATTATTTGTTGCTTGGGGCCCCACCAGATATCATGGTGGCCAAGCATAGCCTTTCAATTTTCAAGGACCACCCTATCAAGGCCAGTTGTCTTACAGGCAGTCGTCTCATGGACAGTCGTATTACGGGCAATCTTATTTAGGGCAACTTGTTGGCCCACAAGGAAAACCGTTACAGGGACAACCTTCGGCCTACAGTGGTTCCTCCTTTACTTACTTTGGGAAACCTACTGGCAACCCAGGAAAACCATATATCCAACAAAGCTAACCTAGTGCCCAGCAAGGTCAGCCCTTTAGACAAGTTGGTCAGCCTCAAATCCAGTAAGGCCAACCCACTATCTAGCCTGGTCTATCTTCTCGACAAGTTGGTCAGCCTCAAATCCAGTAAGGCCAACCAATTTTTTAGCCTGCTCAACCATTTGGTCAGTCAAGACAGCCTTCGGTTGTGGAAGGTCAACACGTTACCTAACAGGCTCAACCTTTTGGGCAAATGGGTCCACCTCAGTCCTGACCAGTCCAACCTTCTAGCTAGATGAGTTAGCCTCAGTTTTCCCAAGGACATCCGTTTGGGCCTGCTTAATCGAGCACTCAAATGCTCATTGCTTGTCAGGCTCCACCCAATTTTTACGCCTAGTCTGGGCTCCAGACCCAACCCGGTTTTCAAGCCTAGTCTGGGCTCCAAACCCAAACCGGTCTTCAGACTCAAGTTGGGTTCCAAACCCAACTTGCTTCTCAAATGTAGCCTGGTCCCTAGACTCAGTTTGGAGTCCAACTGCCTTATGGTTTCCAGCAGCCCCAAGGGAAAACTCAAATTTTCCCATACCAAAATTATCAACATCCACAGGTTAACCCTTATCAGGATTTTCAGCAACCATAAGTTGCTCCTGTGGATCAGGTTTGTAATCAGTGGACTGCTGGGGGTCAAATCTAGGGTCAACCATCCAGTTATAGTTAGAACCCCTATGGACAAAATCCCTACGGGAAAAACCCTTATGGGCCAAGTCTGTCCGAGAAAAATCAATGGGGGCAACCAGGAACTAGATGGAACTTTGGTTCTGTTTCTCACCCATGGCCTCATATGTCCTTCAACCCTCAATTACCATTCTTGGTGACGTTGGAATTACCGGATGTGTGCAAACTACCAAATGATCCCATTCTTCATAATCCGTATTGGCCACCAGTTCTAAATAAGATTCCTGATGATTATCCCAAATTCAAGGGCAAGGTTGGAGAAGATCCCCAAGCTCATGTCATGACCTATCAGCTATGGTGTTCATCAAATTCACGGCTTGATGATTCAATCTGGCTCCACCTGTTCCAATGGACTCTTACTGGCTCTGCCATAAAATGGTATATTAAGCTCGCTCATGGAACTTTTTAGGACTTTAACTCACTTGCTATGGCATTTTTAACTCATTTTCAATTGCCAATACGATATGAAACGGGCACACACCTCCTGACATCCTTGAAACAGGACACAACCATGCATATCTCCAATCACATCCATGAATGGAGGAGGTGTCATCGTCTAATTAAGTTATGGATCCCCAACCAGCTTTTGACCGACTGGTTTACAACTTCGTTCATCGGTCCAATAGCCCAAGACATTGCTATGGGGGCATCTATAACTGAAGGGTAGGCCATTTTGCGTGCTTAGTATCTTGACTTGGTTTACTCCCATTCTGGTACACTATATGATTATTTGCCAGATGCCTCGCAACCCAGAACTTCCAAAGCTCTGTCAACACCATCTGTTGACAGTGTTATGGGTTTCATTAACGCGTCCTCTAGAAAAGCTTCTGCAAATCCTGCAAAGCAAAAATCTAATGCTCCAAATGAAAATGCTTCTTAGGCTTCATCTAATTCTGGTAATAATTTCGAGGTTAATGCCATCCAGTCCACTATAGCGGACAAAACTTCGAAAGGTAAGAAGAAGGGAAAAGGAAAGAATAAAGCCAATCAACCAAAGAAGGATCCCCCTAAGCCTCCAACTGAGGAAGGTGCCAAGTGTAAACCTAAATATCCTTGTCTTATTTGCGACAAGGATCACTATAATAAATCCTTGTCTTATCTACCTCTTTTCCAGTGGTTTGAAACGCGTCGATAATGATTTTCTGAATGTGATTTACACCAAAATTTCTTCTTATAATTGTTATGGATCATAGAAGCCTCAATTCAATCGAGGATCACTATAATAAAGACTGCCCAAGGTGGTTTGAAGTTAGTCATTTGCTGAAAGTTGCCCTTGGGACTCCTGTTGTGCTCAAAGAGCCTTTTCCCTTGTAGCAAACTCAAATGGTGGCTGATCCATCTCAATCCTCTTCTCCCTTCAACTCCCAAGTCTTCATGGTTGGGACGATTCCCATCCATATCAGCACACGGTCAAAAGAATATCCTTCACCTGTCGGGAAGGAAGCTGAGGTCCCCTCCAGTGTTCCTTTGTCTAGTATGGGTTTGCTCCATATCAAGCGACCTAGTACTGAGTTAGTCATTCATCCTCCTCCTAAAGGAGTGCTCCAGAAGTCTTCCTACAACCCTAATGCTCGTGCTGCACAACACTATAGCATCGTTAGGGACTTTGCCCAAGCTCCTTAGGCTATGTTTGCATTAGAGGCCCTTTAGAGTTTTCCCTCCTAGAGGAAGTCGTTGCTATTGGCCATTAGTGGCATTTACCTGACCGACTCATATTTGATCACTTTTGACCTGGATAATTACTTACTGAGACTGCCTCACCAAATCACCTTCCTTATTCAAGTCATCATCATTTCTAAGACTATTCACCACACTGTTATTAATGAAGGCACTTCTACTTACATTATGTCTGTTGCTTGTTGGAAGGCTATTGGTTCTCTGACCCTGAGTCAGTCTCTCGATACCTTGGAAGCCTTCAATGGGAGAGATTCCCATCCTTATGGTATACTCCCATGTCTGTCTATTACCCTGGAAGGGAAGATGGTCGAAGTTGAGGTCAAAGTTGTCGATGCGAATTTAACTTACAACCTCCTATTAGGATGAAGCTGGACATATGCTATGCAAGCCGTGGCTTCATCTCTATTTCATGTCCTTTTTCTCCATCAAGGGAAAATTGTCATGGTAGACCAGTTGTCCTTCTTCGCTTCTTCTTCTTCCGATGACAACGTGCCTTTCATGGAGCATACCTCCATTCCGTATAAGAGTGTGGGTGCTGGACGTTTTAAAGATCCTGCCCTTATGGGTGTTTTTTCACTCCCACCTCCCAACGTTGCTCCCATTAATATGATTTTTGTTTGTTCTAATCCTTGGGTCCTTCCTCCCATTTATTAGATAGAATCTTGGGGCGATGTCATGCCATTGAGTCCTGTTGAGCTCAACTATGTCGAAATTGTTTCTTCATCGGCTTCATCTTTTGAACCTACTCCTTAGGGTAGGACTCTTGACTCATACATCCAATCCCCTTGGATCAGAGATAGCGCTTCTTTGGATCCCTTACAAGAAATCTTTCCTTCAGATGAAGTGATTATTGAGACTATGTCTTTTGAGGAACCTCCTTGGTTTTATCATCACCATCGTTCCTCGTTCCTCCCTAGCCACAATGCTATGATTACTTGTCTTGAGCAGTTTTCTTCCTGTGTCCCCTCCCAACCCCTTCACACACCTATCCAAATCCATCAAGTTTTCTCTAAAGGCAATATGGGGAACATTACACAAACTCAAACTATCGACATCTCGGTTAAACCAAGGGTTGTCGAGCATATTCATATCGGAGTAACCTATACTCTGGGGGAGATTCAACTTTATACTAATCTTTTTCAAGAGTTTAGTGATGTTTTTGCTTAGTTGTATGAAGAGATGCCCGACATTGATCCTAGCATCGTGGTGCATGAAATACCTACGTATCTATGTGCTAAACCTGTTCGACAATGTCTACACCTTGTGCACCCCTGAAATGCTACAACTATTAAAGCAGAAGTTGAGAAGCTTCTTAAAGTTGGGTTTATTTACCCTATCCCACTTACAAATTGGGTTTCTAATATTGTCCCTGTGACCAAGAAACAGGGCACTATTAGGGTATGTGTTGATTATTGCAACATTAATCGTGCCTATCCCAAAGATAACTACCCTACACCTTTCATTGACCAGCTCATTGATGAATGTGATGGGCGTGAGATTTTTTCATTTATGGACGACTTTTTTGGCTATAACCAGATCAATATATCGCCTATGGATCAACACAAAATTGCCTTTATCGGCCCGTGGGGTACCTTCGCTTATAAAAAACTCCCTTTCAGTCTAAAAAATTCCGGTGCTACCTTCCAACATGCAATGTCTTATGCGTTTCATGATATTCGACACATTGTGCAACCTTAGCTAGATGACCTTCTAGCTCATTCAGCGAAGTGCCAAGACCACCCAAATCACCTTCGCAAAATTTTTCTTCATTGTCAACACTATCGTATCCTTCTTAATGCACATAAATGTGTCTTCTGCATTGAATCCAATAGGTCTTGGGTTTTTCATCTCGAAAGAGGGCATTCGTTGGATCCCCTTAAGGTTGAAGCCATTCTAAATCTCCCTCTCCCTGCTTCTTTGCAGAAATTGAGAGTCTGTATGGTAAAGCAAATTTTCTACGCCATTTTATTCCAAACTATGCTGAAGTTGCCAAAGGCTATACACGGTTATTGAAGCAGGATACCCCTTTTGTTTGGGATACCACTGCACAAGAGTCATTTAAGAAACTCAAGGCACTCCTTGTTTATGCTCTGTTGTTACGTCTGCCTGATTATCACCGTGACTATACTCTTTACTTAGCTGCTTCCGATAACACCATTGGCATGGTTCTGGTCCAAGACGATGATGATGGTACTGAGCATGTTGTTTATTATCTCAGTTGTAATCTACTTGACATGGAAACTTGATATTCCTATGTCGAGAAGTTGGCCTGGTAGTCGTTCATGCCATCCAACATTTTCGCCATTATATACTATTGCGTACAATGACGGTGATTTCTGACTGCAACCCGATGACATACATCTTGTCATGTCAGTTACTGAGGGGTAAATACTCAAAGTGGATTGTCATCCTTCAAGAGTTTGACTTGGAGTTTACTATGGCCAAGTCTAATAAATCCCTCATTTTCACTGAGTTGCTCTGCTCGCTACCATTTACTACTACACCCTCTCGATCATAGGACCATATTCCGAATGGGTCCCTGGTCTTAATTAGCACCCTCGATCCCTGGTATGGGGATATTATTGTCTACCTTTAGACGTCCTCTTTTCATCCTGATTTGTCTAAGGATGCTCAGTGACATATTCGTCATCATTCTCAACCCTATCACATTATCGGGGACACCCTGTATCATCTTGGCATTGACTTTGTTCTCTATCATTGTCTGACGTTCGAGGAAGCCGAACGTGTTTTGAATGATTGCCACTTTAGTGCTTGTGGTGGTCATATGTCTGGGTATGCTATTTCTTAAAAGATCCTCTGTGCTAGTTATTTTTGGCTGTCTATTTTTAAGGATTGCATTCTTGCCGCTCGCTCTTGTCATGCGTGCCAAATATACCAACGAAAGATAAGTGCGCCTCCTACTCCTTTACACCCTGTCGTTATAGTCGGCCCTTTTGCTAAATGGGGCATTGATTATATGACCTATAACCCTCGCTCAGCCAGGGGGCATGGGTATATCATCATTCCCGTTGATTATTTTACGAAATGGGCCGAGGCGATGCCTACACTATCTAATGACAGTAAGACAGTGGCCCAATTTTTATTCAATTATGTAAGTTTGCGATTTAGAGTCCCTCAGACTATCATCACTGATCACAGTTCTCATTTCCGTAATCATATGGTGACTAAGTTAACAACCCAACTGGGCTTGCGTCATGATAGTTCGACACTATAGTATCCTCATGGCAATGGCCAAGTACAAGTTGTTAACAAAGTTTTGGTCACAATGCTTTAGTGCACCATTGGCATTCACAAGTCCAATTGGCATTTGATGTCGTTTTCTGCCTTATGGGTCTACCAAAATTTAGTGAAGGATGCCACCGGATTCACCCCGTTCCAATTGATTTATGGTCTAGAGGCTACCCTTCTGATTGAATGTGAGATCCCTTCTCTTAAATTAGCTATCGAATTACTCCCAAACACTACTCTAGTAGAAGAACATCTTCTTTACCTAGAGCGGTTAGATGAGATTCGTTGACTAGCCTCTCTAGTCATTGAAGCACAAAAGAAGAGAGTGAAAACTCACTTTGACCAAGCTGTCAATCCTAGTTCTTTCGTTGAAGGAGACCTTGTCTTGCTCTATGATCAAGCCAATGATAAGCCAGGGGCAGGAGAATTTGAGTCTATGTGGCATGGACCTTACATTGTGAAACATGTTTTGCAAAAAGGAGCCTATGAGTTGATCAATTATCAAGGGAATCCTCTAGATAAGCCCCGAAATGGGCTTTATCTAAAGAAATATTATACATGAATTTCGTGCATCTGATTTGTACATACATGTGTTTTCCGTGTGTGTGTTTTCAATGTGTGTTTGCATATATGGATTGGTGTGTAGGCATAATAGTATCTTATTGTGTCCTTCTTGTGCAGATGTCTGATTTGTGCATACATGTGTTTTCTGTGTGTGTGTTTTCAGTGTGTGTTTGCATATATGGCTTGGTGTGTAGGCATAATAGTAGCTTATTGTGTCCTTCTTGTGCAGATGTCTGGTACACCTTATGTTGGTTTCGCTGATGGTGCCTACCATAGTACTTAGAACCTTTCCTCTGGGGCATGGGTGATCTACGATCCTCATGGTGCGTTAGTAGGCCTTTAAGGTGCTTGTATGGGTTGCACCACAAACAATGTCACTGAATATAGCAATGTCATTGAATTACTGACCGAGGCTGTTAACCTCGATATTCTTGCATTAGTTATGAATTTGGATTCTCAACTTGTTGTCCACCAACTTAACGAGCGTTATTTCGTCAGAGATCATTAGATTTTAAGGTTGTATTTACTTGTTAAATTATTAGAAAGGTACTTTGACTTTATCACATATCAACACATTCCAAGAAGATTAAACACACTAACTGATGCATTAGCAAATCATGTATTAGATAGGCATTTACACAAAATGTAATCAAACATTGTATAGATGCCTAGTTGTCTACAGTGGTGGGTTCTGTTCTCTATAGCAAACCACCACCTGCTCAACTCATCTTAAAAGCCTATGTATCCTAGGTGTTACTCCAACTGTATGTCCCTGATACTCTACTGGGACCTCCTCGATCCCCTTGTAGTCTGGGATCCCATCAGTCAAGCCCTCAAGGTTACGGGCAATCTCCTCCTCTGCATTACCACCAGGGTGACCCAGAGCCAACTCTCTATTTCCCTACGGGTCCCTCCGTGCCTCAGGAACTAGTCCTACAGGTCTCTCCGGTCTGACATCTGCAAGTAACACAAAGACATTAATTAAGAAATATACATGAGAAAATCCAAAAACATCATAAAAAAACAAAACACATAAATAATGTGGTGTTTGATCAAGTGTTTTACCTCCCTCATCCCATTGCTTGCCAGCTGGAAGCAGCATGTCGGGGTCTCTGCGGAAATCTGTGCATGTATACAGCCAATCCTAGATGATGACCTTCTGATGATCTAGCCACTCTCGGAACAACACCCCCACATGATACCGGTCGACCGCCACCCCCTCGCTGCATAACATGTGCCCAGCGGGTGATACGGGTCACCCGTAGCCAGGCATGTATAGGTCCATGTCCTGTAGCTGAAGGGATGGCACTCGCTCTAGCATGAGCGGGATCATAATGGATCCATATCTGAATTGTTTCATCTCCCCTCATCGGCACTTAGTAAGCTGCCTCTTCATGTTAACAACCACTCCTTCGGCCTAGTTATACATGGTCGGGTTGAGAAAATTGAGAGCCAGCCGAAGATGAGTCTTTGTTGTCTCATGTTGTGCTTGAGAGCCCACTGCTCTCGTAACCATGAACAATACTGAGCGAAGGGTCAAGTCCCCCACTGTCGGAATTTGTAGTTTTCCGCTAGTGGACGACATGTTTGTGCCTAGGCACACCCGCGCTATCAGCATATCAAGGGTCTCACTGGTAACCCGTGTACCCTCTAAGATTGGTCTCTTGCCACGACAAGATAAACTAGTCAAAAAATATATATCTGTTGCGTCAAATTGAATTTCCTTGCCACGGATGAAAAACTTCCCCTCTGTCAGGTTCCATGAGCGGATCGACAGCTCTAGTAGGTCAAGCTGTACTTGAAGGTGTGGAGTAAGGAAAAGTTTCAGCAATCCACACTCAAGTAGGGATCTCCTACACCCAGGATCATTAAATTCTTGTTCATCGTTGTCATCGTGAGTTCTTTCCTGCCATACAAATGCCATTTTTCTCTGCGTTGAAGGAAAAATGATTAGGATCTTTTCCATAATCTTAAATGCACAAATTATAAAAATTTCAATCTTTACAGCACCGTTGTGGCTATTTTTCAAACAACAGCGATGGTTCGAAGTCAGAGTTCATTTTTTCTAAGATTGTCATGAGAGCACATCTATCTCTAGCGATGATCCCAATGGTGGTGTGCGTTAGCATGCATGGTCATTGCTAACACAAGTAGATCTTCCACGATGGCCGAGAGGCGAATTTTGCACTAAAAATCCGCCTAAAACCACCTATGAAACATGAAATTGACTGAAAAAACCATTGAAATGCAACACAAAAGAGGGATTACTTACTTGGTAGGAGTCTCAAGTGAGATGGTTGATAATTGATGTTGGAATCAAGCTCGGAACTTCGCTCAGGTTTGCACACAAAATCACCAAAGGTAAAAAGCTCAAAAGGTAAATGTAAAAAAAAATTACCATTGACCCCTTTTATAGTGATTTTTCCAAAATTTTTAGGTTTTGCACTATAGGGTTTAGGGTTTTGTCATTATTTTAAGTTTTGTTTAGGTTTTTTGAGTTTTTAACCTAATTTCCATATATATATAATATATTGGTATCGAATGGATCTTATGATGTGGTATTTTTGTTCAGGAACAGGGATGGCGGGTACATGTCATGATATGTATACACTTGGTCCATGTTTTCCAAAAGTCCTCTTTAAGCTCTTTTTTGACTCAAAAGACAAAAAGATTGCCAATTTCTCCCTTTTGACTCGTTAAATAGAATAAAAGGCGGTCCACTTTGAGCTCTTTTCTGACCGTATAAATATGAAAAGATCGCTGAAGTTTTGGCGTTTCAGGTTCGATATTGGTTATGAAACGCGTGTCTTCATTCGCTTTTTTACTTTTTTGGATCAGGACCACTAATTACGAAAAGTACTCCTTGATCGTAATGGTCAAGCGGTTATCTCGACCATTATTATATACTTTTTTGAGCTCGAGGGACATAAATTTACAAAAAAAGACCCCCTAGAGTTTTCTTTTCTATGTCTTTTTCAAACTCTCTAAACATGAGAAAGACTCCAAGTTTTCCCTATGTTGGACTTGTTAAACCCTGATGACATTGGACTCATCACCATGTCAAAACCCTGATGGGACTTGAGCTTCTCCTCCCTAGGGCTCATTTAACTATTACTAGGCTGGATTCATCTGAAGATCAAACTTATATTACAAGCATATGCTATCCCCTTCAAGCTTGTTTTCAAAAATAATTGGTGTACTCACCAGCAATGGTGGGGGAAAATTTGGAAGTCATCATTGGTTACCTACGATAGCTAATCACTCTTGAACATGGACACTGTTACACAGTAAAATGTCACTACCATCATGTTAGTCTCCCTACTGTGTTGTGAAACCACATTCACCTATGCTCATGCTCCTCAAAATGGCTAAAAAACCC
>APFE030493349.1:0-10078 GCA_000404065.3 Pinus taeda | reverse complement strand
TTGGTGAGTTGTACGAGAGGTGAATTCACACAGGTGGTAGCCAGAGGACCCAGGAGAAACCTCTCGAGGAAATAGGAGGCTTAGAGGACTAAAGGAAGGCATATGTGTTGTCTATTCTGTCTATGAGCATCATTGAGGGATTGCACTGAGAGCTGGATAGCTTGTGAGCTAAAGCTTTGTGTAATCTAGAGATATTTTCCACTTGTATGATAATACAAATAGCGAGGTTTTTAGCTGAGGCTTTCCCTAGAGTATTCTTATGTGTTCATGTGTGATTGATTTCTCATTCTCTATTATATGTGTTCTATTTGATCTTGCTCAAAATCGATTATGCTTCTGCAGGTTTGTTTGTAGAAGTAGATCAAGTATTTTGGTTTAGTATATTGCATTATCAGGTGATCTACAGTGACAAATTCTACATAAACATTTGTTAACATATTTCCATAGGTATCTATGATGTTTTTGAAAGCATCGCATTCCAAATTAAAATGTTTTTTTATTCCACTAGCCTAAAAGTGCAAGAAATTAGAGCGTACTTTCCACCATACCATCAAAGTTGATGCAAGTTATTTCTTAACTAAGAAATAAGAGATGTGAGTTAGTTTCATCATACCACCGAAGTTGATGCAAGTTATTTATTAATTAAGCAATAAGAGATGCGAGTTAGTTCTTTGTTGACCAACAAGAATCTTTTCTCTCCATGGAATACCGATTTGTCGGAGATCACAAGTAAGGCTAGATTACTTAACATAGTATTTCTTTTATGCATTTTTTTCCCTAGATACTCTTTGAGAACTTCTCCATAACAAAATTCTTTAACTCCTTGGTATTTATGGAGGGCCGACATTAATGTTTATATTCTATGTTGAAAAATTTCCTATTACAACATGTATATAGTAATTATTTGTTACAAATATCTTTAAACTATGCTTATTTTATTTATATTTATGTTTATATTTATTTAATTAAATTAATTATGGAATATCTTATATTTTTAAAATAATTCAGGGAGTTACCATATATATTTCAACCTCCCATGGAAATGCATTGACATAATTTCATTATTTTTTATTTATACGAGTCAGGATCAAGTGTTGGCCAAATATTCTTAGTCTAAGCGCTCCATGGACCACTGCCATGAAAGGGAGTGCAAAGATCAGTAGAAACTTAGCGGTAAAGGATTGACGCATATTCTAAAACCTAAGGGTGGGCATGGCAGTGATCATAGTGTGTCAAGAGCAAGGTAGGTATGGTGGTGATCATGGTGTGTCAAGAGCAAACGTCACCTTACTAATCATTATTACTCCATTTTGTTTCCTCCCGAACTATGTGTTTTTGGATTGCAGCCATGGACTAAACATGATTACCCCATTTCGGTTCCTCCCGAACTATGTGTTTTTGAATTGCATCCATGGACAGATCCCCTTGTAATCACCAACCCTAACAAGCAGCAGGTTCGCACTCAGCATTCAACATTCAATCTAGATTACAGTGACTAATGCTGCATCTCTTTGTGAATGTTTTCAGAAATGTTTGATAACGTTTGATAATGTCATGGCTTTCATAAACAATGAAGATGCACAACACAATTAGTTCGAGACACCAGGATTTCATGCTATGCTACCTTCTTCGAAAGACAAAAGTGGCGATCCATTTATTTGACAAGGTACATATTTATATCTGAGAAACTTCTTTTCTAGATACATTTTTGCGGCTCTGATATTGTCTAATTCTAGTTTCCATTGTTGTTAATCAATTGTTCATATTGAAATGAAACCCTCTAATTTCAATTTGGGGAATGCATAGGAAAATTGATTATGCATAGACAAGAAATTTTGTCTGTGGAACTAAGTAGTCTTCAACAAAATTGTGTAGTATTTTCCCTAAAAAAAATTAATTGTTATAAATGGTCGGGTGACGAGTTCAATTGGAAGTTCAGAACAATTTTGAAAAAATACAGTAGTGATGAATTATTCCATAATATGAATATACATAGTTCATGGCGATATATCAAAAAAGAGCGGGGAATCAAAAGCTAGCGTGCCCAGTGTTGGAAAACATTTATTCCAACCACTGTGTGCATTCAATGCACTCTCTAGTCTATGTCTAGTTTCTTTTGGTTTCTTTTGGAGGGTTCAAGAAAGAGTTTTTAGAGTTTAGTTAGCTTCGTGAGGAAGCCCTCACCACCAACATTCAATGTGAAATCTAAGCTTGTGCGTTTGTGTCCAATTCCGTGTTCAGAGCTCATGTGAGTTGTGAGGAGAAGCAAAGTGGTAAATCGTTGCATGAGACTAATTGTGGTGTTAAGTGTTTGATTGCAATGAGCATTGAGCTACCTGGAGTTGTGTTAAAAGGCAGGTTGTGTGTTGAGTGTGTAGAGAGTGCGAGTATTGCTGTTGTGGGAAAGAAACATAGTGAAAGGGTCTTATGGTGTGCCACTATGTTAGAGTGTAGCACAATAGAGAGAGAGAGTGTGTGTTGTTGAGTTGTGAGAAAGTGTGATAACGTTAGAGCGTGAAGGAGCCTAGAGAGTCAAGGAGAGCCAAGGAAGGGCGTCGATGAGCACCGATGGTTGTAGATGCCATGAGAAAGTATTGTTGTTGATGAAACTATCTCGTTGGCTCTGCTAATTGCAATTTTTTCTCTCCTACCATAAAATTAACTGTTGCGGGTTATGTGAGCGCTGGTTGTTGGTGACCTAGTCGTGGCACTCTCATGGTGAGAGCATTGTATTATGTTGTCAAAAATAGAACGACTGCGTGATTGAGGAGCATGTAAGCTTGGGAATTTACTAGGATCTTGAATAGTAGTGAATCTGTGGTTCTTTGAAGCATGAAGCTGCTCATCGCTATGTGGAGTAAAAGTTGTATGGCCCTTTAAAGTTTCCCCACTGCTATGTGGAAGTGTCGTTGAACATCCAAAAGTGCATGTTGTGTGTTTATTGTGATGACCCGAAGTCAATTTGCACATTGAAGACCAGAGGTGAGCATGTGAAGACTTGGTGTCTTGTTGCTGACTATGTGAGAGCACTGTGTTGCCTGCTAAGGAGTTACATGGTGTGAAAGATTGTGCAAGTTGTTTGGGTTTGTTGGATGTGCATTGGAAAATTGATCCAAGTTGAGGGATTCAGTGAATAGGTCGAGGGGGAAAGACCTGTGCACTGTTCGGTGTTCCATGCTAGAGATTTATGGATGAGGTCTAGAATTGTTGAGGAGTCTTCTTTGAGGAGCATTGTTGTTGATCTGGGTGTGAAGCAGGCATTGAGTGATACTCGATGCAGCATTCAGGAAAACGATAGATGGCAACCCCAAAGTACATGTTCAGACTGAGGTTGTGGTAGGTGGAGGTCAAAACATAAGTGAAGTAGAGCTTGTCAAAGGCAATAAGTGTGAGAGAGTTGGCAAGTAGAAGTGGTATTCAGGAAACCCCAAAGTACATGTTCAGACTGAAGTTGTGGTAGGTGGAGGTCATGACATAAGTGAAGCAGAGCTTGTCGAAGGCAACAAGTGTGAGAGAGTTCGCTAGTAGAGGTGATCTTCGGGCAACCTTGAAGTACGTGTTCAGACTGAAGTTGTGGTAGGCGAAGGTCATGACATAAGTGAAGCAAAGCTTGTTGAAGGCAACAAGTGTGAGAGAGTTGGCTAGTATCTGTGGTCTTCGGGCATTCAAGCAAGTGGAAAAGGGTTGATCAGAGTTGACAGTCGGAAGCATTATGGAGGTGCTAATGGAAAAGTGAAAGTCCATTTGAAGCTGTGTGCTTCTCTGTACGGTATTGTTGAGGCTGAGTGTGTTTTTGACCACTTAGTTGTGAGTGAGTTGCACGATAGAGTAAGAGTAGAGGTGTTGTGAGAGTGTAGACACTAGTTCAAGTGGCCAACAACAATGGTGTGAGCAGATAGTTTTTTTTTTTGCCCAAGGAGGTCGTGTTTGGTGTGTTTGTCGAGATCTGAACCCAAGCTTATTGTTGGGAGGCTTAAGCATTTTGTGAAAGCGATAAGTGTAGTGGCACATAATCTAAGCGCATGGGTGTTGCTGTTGATTGGATGTCTCTGCAAGGATATGATCCTTGAAGGATTCCACTAATTTGGTTGGTCTCCACTGATCTGCAGTTGGTGTCACATTTGGTCTCAAAATTTTATGTGGTGTTGTTGAGTTCTAAGTGGCATTTACTTGTGTTGCAAATTTATGTTGGCCGACATGAATTTGAGGTCTTTGGTGTGAGACGCATGGTAGAAAGCCATCGGTCTTATTGGAAGACAATGAATGCGATAATATTCGATAGGGATATTTTTGATGATGTTTTTTTAGAGAGTCCATTTGAAGTATTTTTGGGCCGCGTAATATTTTTTTTTATTCCAGTACTATTTTTTAGTTTGAAGAATTATTTGATAAACATAATGGTTTTATTGTTGAGCAGTCTATTTCACGTGATCTTGCAATAACTCAGAGCAAAACTTGTTTTTCCCAAAACCCAACTGTTAGAAATTTGATTGGATTTACTTCTACCATGGATGATGTTCATAGGTCGCTCATGTTCGAAGATCACTGCATTTTGGTGGTTCCTCATGGAAAGTGGGGAGAGCATGAATTGGATTATCTTGTTTTCATTGTTTGGGATCTTGCCTTGCATTCCACTCTAGAAGAGGTTGTTAGGTACGTAACCATAGTGCAGTTGAAGGAGCTCATAAGGGAAGCAAGAAAGGTGAAGATGAAACTACATCAACAAATGAACAAGCATGGACCCTTTAGCAAGAAGGAAAAAATGAATGATGTGTTATCAAATCGTGTGTTCTAGAAAATCCAGATTAAGTTCTAAGGCTAGCTAAGACTTAGACCACCAAGCATTTCAATTAAGAGTATGCTTATAGTGTCTTATGTATTGTGCTATAATGTATTTTGTGTGTTTTTCATATGGTTGGAATTAAAGGGGAGTGTTGGAAAACATTAATTACAACCATTGTGTGCACTGAATGCACTCTCTAGTTTCGTCTAGTTTCTTCTGGAGAGTTCAAGAAAGGGTTTCAAGAGTTCAGTTAGATCCCTTAGGAAGCCATCACCACTAACATTCGAGAACCTTCATAACCATGTATAAAATCATTATTTGGCAATGTGAAATCCAAGCTTGTGTGTTTGTGTTCAATTCTGTGTCCATTCTCTGATACCTAGGTGAATCGATGTGAACAAATTGCTTACTTCTTGTTACTAGAATGAATAGACGGCCACCATTAATGTGTCGTCATCAAACAACAGCCTAATCTCTTTTCATGTCCACTCCGGCTGTGCCATCAACACTAAGCGCAACTACTACGCCATTAACATCAAGAGAGAGTGCAATGCCACATTTGAATGGGAGGCAGAGAGAGCTTGCTCTAGGTTTAGCGATGAAGAAGTTGATCAGGAAGGCGACAAAAAGCAGAAAGTCAAATTGTCCAAGGAGCAAGCACGTTCTCAACTTATGTTGGTTAACACTGAACGGTGATATAATGTTATTTATCAACTTATGCTAGTTAATGCTGAATAGTGATATAATGTTATTTATCTGAATTTATATTTTTTTTGGTGATCAAAGATGCCCATATCCGTGCGGACCTTGCGGGTAATTTTTTTTTTATATGAGTAATGTCCTGTTTTGAATGATTTTTTTTTTAGAGTTTAAGGTATTTTTGTCTTGGAAGTATTGTAGTTATGTAATTACTTCATATTAGTTTACCTATATTTGAAATATAAAAACTGCTTTTAAATCCAAAACAAAAACACTAAACAGAATCCTTGAGACTCCCACATATACCATTAAGCATTTTTGGTTTCGACTATAGATTCAACGATTGTTATGTTGTTACATTTTTTTTATTGTTTTCATTTGGAAATTTCAGTTTCCTATGTTTTCGTTCTAAAACTTTGGTTTTCCATTGTAGGAAGGGGCCTATTATGATAATTTCAAACATATATTATTTGCATTATAATCTTCATCATCATTAAGATAAGGATTGATTACATAAACAACAAATGGAAATACGAATAAGTTAAAACAAGACTACAAGCCACACGTAAATCATTTTTCTAATCCATTGGTCTGCGTTTAGGCTTACCCCAACCACGTTCTTAAAGTTGGTCCCTATATAATAAGAATTGATGTGTGTGTCTTCATTTTTTTCCTTTGTCTTTGTGGTCCCGCTGTGGCGATTTGGAGGTCGCACTGGACTACGACGTCAGAGGGCGGGCTTGTCGGGCTTGTCTCTTCCTACAACACCCGGCAACGCTGGATGAAGCCTGACTATGGTAACTTGGAGGTTCATTTGACTATTTGGTCAAAGTTGGAAATGGAGTTAACTTTCCGTTTTCCTTCACTTCACTCAGAATCATAGTTACCACGTTCATCCGTATTTGTCCGAAAAATTAAGAAATTTTGGATTATAAAATTAATTCAAAGTTACAGTGTTAATAGTTATCTAGTTCTAATAAAACTTAGAATCACATGTTGCAATTTTGAGTGTGGAGATGACACTCTGAAACAACTTATGAATATCCTCTGATCTATGAGCAAAAAACCAGTGCAGTGGAATAGATCCACATAAACATCCATCTAATCCGACTCATCTGAGCATTACATACGACGAAGCTTTAGTATTTTTATATTTAGAATATTATAGTTACAAAATATTAGGAAGTTTTTCATTAAATATTTTTTTATTAGAAAATCAGAATGAAGGTTAAATTTTATATTAAAAAGAAAAATTAAAATATATTTCTCTTTTATAATTCTAGCCCATTTCCATGATAGTCAATGGTAAGTAGGAAACAATTATTATTGGCATTGCCCTTCACTGCAAAAGAAGAGTGAATTCAATTAATTGCCCTTCCCAATGCATTCACGTTGGGACTTCAGAATTCACCTAATTTCAACCAGCCTTTGCCACTTCTTTGGCGTCCTGCTTTCCTCTTAATGTTTCCTTAGATTTCAATCCTTGTCTCCTTCCTTTCGATTAGAGCGGTGATGCTTGGGCCCTCTATTATAGCCAATCCTTTTCTTCCTCAAAACTTATCCCAGGTTAAATTACCAGGGCTCCCCATAGAATTTTGGTCGTCGAAGACACTACAAGACATCGGGGACACCATTGGAAATTTTGTATATGTGGATCCTCGCTGTCTAGGGGTTCTCAACAAGCGAGTTGCTTAGATCCTCATTGAAAAAACTATAGATGTGGATTTCCAAACCACAGCTCCATATGCTAGAATGATTCTTTACTTACCAAATGTTTGGATTATTGGGGTGTACCATTTTGTTGCTTGAATTGTCACTGGACAGCCCACCTGCTAGCACACTGCCCCCGTCGATGGAGCGGTCACCCAACATTTCCTAATAGGTTGTTTTAATACAAATGGAAAAGGAATATCTTTGAGAGTTCTGGCTGCTCGTTGCATAACGGATCAGAGACTCCATCCACTGAGAAATTTCCTTCACATCACTCATGTAATACGACCCACTCCCCTCTTGGAATCTCCAATCATCACTCTATAAAAAATAAGATTAATTCTTTGCATATTCTCACTTCATCCTCCCCTCCATCGGATGACGTGGACCTACACACTGCCACCACCCATATAGAATAGCCTACACCCTATCTCGAATTATCACCCCCACCAACAAATGCTCCACCTCAGCCTATCATAAATGACCCCCTATTAGCTACTCATATTTGCTATGTCTAGGCTATATCCTCGCCCCATATTGCCCCTACAAATCTGACCTCATACAAACCAAATCTCTCCTCCCCTACCACCCCGATTACATCTCCCATAAATTAAGTGGATAGTGACTTAGAATTCTTGCTGTAGAAAAAAACCCTAGACCTACGATCCCTGACTATCCGCAAATCCTCAAATCCCACATCACCACATATTAGCCCAACATCCACTAGAAATATTACAGTCCAAAAAAAAAAAAACCTAGGGACAATCGACATTTCCATGGCCATCTCCATATTTCTATTGTCCCCTGCCAACCGGATGCACACCCTCTCATCAACATCCCCATTTTTGAATCATCTTCTCGGGCCCTTGGATCACATAAACCCAACAAATGGCCCAAATTACTTTTATCCTATCCCTAAATATGTGGGGGCTTGGGGCAGCTCCCAAATTTCTAGCCTCTAAGGAATTATTCAACAAAAATCGCCTATATATTATTCCTCTTCAAGAAACTATGCACCTTGCTATCCATTCGATTGGATACTTTAGTTGAATGTTCATAACTTGGCACATGGCTGCCATAGATGCTTCTGGGCTCTCTAGGGGACAAATTTCCATCTGGGACCCTAACCGTGTCCAGCTTCCGGCATTCTCATGTTTTGCCCACATTTTTCTGGCTGGAAACATAAGTGGCTTTTTGGGTCAAATCCATATTCTCAATATCTATGATCCTTTTCAAGATAGAGAACATTTTTGGCTTTGGTTGGTGGATTTGGGTCTCCAGCATCTGCCATCTATCATTCTAGCTGGGGACTTAAATTTTACTATTGGGGACCGTGAACACTAGGGACATAAATGTTGCGAAGACCCAATGGAAGACTCTCTAAAATCCATCATCTTGCAACACAATCTGGCTGATATCAACCCAACAAACATTTCCCCCACCTAGGATAATGACAGATCATGGAACTCATATATTGCAAAGAAATTGGACAATTTTCTCATAAATGATATGCTTATTGAAAGAATCGATATGACATAATATGAAATTATCAACAACTATATTTCAGACCATCACCCTATCATTCTCCATTGGTGACAACAAGTCTACAGAAGCAGACTTCCCTTCAAATTCAATAGAATCTGGTTAGAAGATTCTTCCTATGCCGACCTAGTAAAAAATACTTAGCTCTCTATGGCAAACAACTCCACATCTCATATGTGATTGTTCTTGAACAAACTTAAAGCTCTTAGACTTGCTACCAAAAAATGGGAACGAGGAAAAAAAATCATCTTAGAAGAGAACTCAGTGATATTGAACGGGAGTTGGACTCTATTAGCCACTCTATGTCTGCGCATACTCTCCATTCGAACACTAGATCCAGAATTCAGTTACCTGAAAAAAGAAGAACACAAATCCTTCTAATTAAGGAGATGACATGGAAGATCAAAAGTTGTGTCACATGGTTGAAGGAGGGAGATCGAAACACAAAATATTTTCATAGATTTGCAAATCATCGTCATAAAAAAAATTCCATATGGGAGATTTTTGACTCAAATGATACAAAATATCAAATGTAAGACGAGATAAGCCAGGATGCTCTGTCATTCTTCAAATTGTCCTTCGCCCAAACTCCATCAGGAGACTCAAAAGATTTATTATGGGGGGTATCTCGCTTCCCATTGATGTTTAGAGAAGAAGAAAATAAAGAACTCTACAAGTCAGTCTCTTCTGAAGAAATTCATGGGGTCATTCTATCTTTCTCGGGTGATAAAAGTTTGGGACTCGACGACTGGACTGTGGAAATATTTTCTCACTTCTATGATCTGTTTAAGTCTAATCTCGTAAACCTTGTTGAAGAATCCCAAAATTTGGGTTTTATCCACCCCCATCTAAACTCCACGTATATCACCCTCATTCCTAAAAAGAAAACCGCGCACACTTTCTCTGATTTCCAGACCATATCGCTTTGCAATCTAGTCTACAAAATCATATCCAAAACCATTTCAAATCGTTTGAACCCAATTCTGTCCAAATTCATCTCTCCACAACAATATGGCTTTCTCAAATACAGGAAAATTCATGATGATGTTGCTACAACACAGGAATGTTTACACTCCATCCAATCGAAACACCTTGATGCTGTTATTATGAAAGTTAATCTTAAAAAAGCATTTGACTGGCTGGACTGGGGGTTCCTGAAACTTGTTCTTCACAAGATCAGTGTTTAAGCATCGGCCATAAACTGGATCATGGCTTGTGTCACTACTGTCCATTTTTTAGTTGTTATCAATGGATATCCGACTTATTTCTTCAAAGATGGCAGGGGTCTCATGCAAGGTTGTTCATTATCACCTCTTTTGTTCATACTAGCATTGGATGGACTCA
>APFE030493346.1:0-15280 GCA_000404065.3 Pinus taeda | reverse complement strand
TTAATAGGAACAATAAAAAGCAAAAAAAAAGAGACCAACCCATTCTTTTTCTATAAAAAAAATAGCGCTGAGAAAGAAATAACATGGAAAGAGGAACCATTACTAGGAACAATAAAAAGCAAAAAAAAAGAGACCAACCCATTCTTTTTCTATAAAAAAAATAGCGCTGAGAAAGAAATAACATGGAAAGAGGAAAAATATACCGGAACAATAAAAAGCCAAGAAAAAAAAGAGACCAACCCATTCTTTTTCTATAAAAAAAATAGACCTAAGAAAGTAAGTGAAACAAAAATGGTGACGGAAATGATCAATCATGACAATGACTTTGCAATCCTTTAAACAAATTTGGTGCTTCATTTTCTCAACGTGTTAAGCCAAAGCTAAGGAGTGAGTCTTACAATGTTTTATGTCCATAGCGTGCTCTTGAATCTTGATTGATGGAACACCCTGTTTCTCCACTGCAAAGAGTCCCACATGAACATAAGATCATTACATACCTTTCATGTTTTTAAGTTGCACAAGGTCTTTGATTGATCATAGGGAGCTACTAATCTTGTTGGGCAGTGTAAAGGAGAAAGAAACATTGTGCTTTTTAAGAATTAGACAATCTTTCTCTTTTTTTATTATTAATGAGTGTTTTTTCTTTCCTTATATATATATATATTTTTAGGTCATGTTTATTCTCATATCCTTTCACCAAAAGTTTTTTATTTGGAATATTTTTTAATCTTGATGATCTTTATTTCATTTTTTCCTAGAAGAGAGAAAAAGAGTTAATTTCTAATTTTTTATTTTTTTATATTTTTATTTTACTATTCCTCGTATTATTGTTTTTTTTTTTACACTTTTATATTTTTTTTTCTCTTAAAATTCATTCAGATATATTATTATTAATTTTGTCAATTAAAATTAGCCATTGCATCCAATTGTGTTATACGTTTTTTATCACTATACACCTATATTTTGATGATAAACACAAGATAGTCGAACTTAAAACTTTTGGATAAGCTAATCTACTTATATCCTGTAATAAATATTTATATATTTTTTTTATAAACACATATATTCTGATGGTAAACCACATATGGTTCGAAACTTATTAAAAAAAACAGGATATAATTTATAAAAAAATATTTTACAATATAAATATACTAACTACATCTAGTCACTTCGTAAAGCATAAAATCAAAACTAATAGTTCCTTTATTTTGTTCACTTGAAATAGCAATCCATATCTTTTACATTGACATTGTTAGATTGGTTGTATCACTTGATAGCGAATATATCTTTGCTTAAGTCGTGACGTTGATTTATATGCCCCTCTTTTTGCAATACATATCCTATTATGTGCCAATATAGATACAATATTTATTTAAACCTAATGCAAATATATATTTCATGTTATTTAGATTTAATTAATTTATATTGAGTAATTGGTTTTTTTAATGTGTGTATTAAAATTTGATATAGTTTATTAGATTTTAAAAAATAATAAATTATTAGAAAATATTTAACATTTTACTTTTAGGTTGGCAAAATATTAAGAGAATTAAAGATCATTATAATTTGATTAACTTAAGAAAGTCAAATAAATATTTGAAAATTAGATAAAATATAAATATAAGATAAATGAGATAAGAAAAAGTGTTTTCTAACTTTAATTTATATACAATTTAAAAGAAAAGTGTTTTTTAATTTCACCTTCTTAATATTCTAAAAATGAAACTTTTTCATCCCTCATGTCTTGAAAATTGACTTAAAAAGGATTTTAACATATTCATTTTTTTTTTTTATAATATTAGTCAAATCAGACAAAGATTTTTTTTCCCTTTTATACTTAATGAATATATATATATATATATATTTAACTTTTCGGGTCAGGCACTTTATGTTTTCTTTTATATTTAATAAAGAGAAAAATGTGGATATGGATATGCTATAATCATTATCATTATGTAATACTCAGTTTGATATAATATATTAAATATTTGTATTAAAAAAATGGTTAATTTAATAAATTTATAGTAAAAGATATTTATTAAATTTAATATAATAAAATATTAAAAAAATAATTATAAAATAAGATTTAAATCAAATTTTAATATTTTTTAGTGATTTAAGATTTTATCTTTTTAATATAACAAAATATATTAACAACTAAAAATAAATAAAACTTACTATATATGACAGTGTAGAATTACATATGACAATGTGGAATTAGTCATATGTTGAATTTTTCTCCATAAAAAATTAACTTATAATGACATAGACCATAGTTTTCTCATAAATTATTATGAGAATAAAAATCTACTCCATTACAAACTAACCAACAAATCTATTCAGCACATCATTTCATAAAACATATTTAAGAAATCATTTCATAAATACGTTTTTCTTAAATATGAATCATAAGAATACTAACCAATAATAACTACCCATAAATCATTTATAAAACATGTTTAATAAATTTACTGCCATCAAAAAATAATAACTATTTTTATTACCTATCAATATATTAAAAATAATATTTTCATTGCCTATTAAACTACCCTGAACACTACATAAACCCAAAGAACACATTAAATGAAGTATAACTCAGTGCATAAAAGTTCCATTACCCATCATGTTTGACCAAGGCTGTACATGCTGTAGAAGTAATTGCACAATAAAATATGAAAGAGTTTTCCATGCCAACCAACCAATTGATGATGGACAAAGCATGGAGACAAATAATACATCAATGGATGCATCACAATTTAAATGTCGGCGGTTGGCTGAAGCCCGGATTTCAACTCCCGGGGAACCCACGGGCTTAACGTGGTGTTTACGCATAAGTCATACAACGGTTATCGTCTCTGTACGGTGTTTCAGTTAAATACTCGTAACTTACGCGGATATCCTCTGTTCCTGTTGTATATAAGTGGACAGATTTCAATCATTTCGACGTGCCCTTTTCTTAACCCGCTAGTTACCCCTTGTAACAGAGTACAGTCAATTTCACGTTAGTTGTAATAAAAGTCAGAGAGGACGCGGGGACAGCTGTCATGACAGGGTACCAAGATACCAGCACTTCCTAACTGGGCCGAGATAGCCAGATCGACAGTGCAGGGAAGGGAAGGGGAAGCGAGAGTGCAGGCCATTCAAGAAAACAATTTGAGAGTGGGGAAGGAGGAGGGAGTGTGGATTCATTATCTGCATCATGGATTTCACTTCACTGCTGACATCTCTGGGCACTTCATTTCTCATTTTCTTGGTGCTGGTTTTTGCCTTCACATGGCTGTCTAAGATGCAAGTGAACCGTGTGATCTATTTCCCCAATAAAATTGTCAAGGGGTTGGATGTATCGACCAAATATTCCAATCCTTTTGCCTGGATTGTGGAAGCCTGGCAAGCTACTGAAGATGAGATCATCTCTATTGCTGGTCTGGATGCAGCTGTTTATCTCATATTCATCACTACTGGTACATCTATATTCTCCCAATCTAAGTCACAGTTTTTATTTTGGCATCTAGCTTCTCAAGTACAGCCTACAGGGAATCTGAAAAGCTACTGTTGTGTTTCTGATGTTATTGTAACTGATTAAAAAATGCACTATGCGGACGATTATGAAAATATTTTAGATACCGCCCTTGTTGCAGCTAGCCAGCAAATAAAATCTTGATGCCTGGTGAAGAAAGACAGTTTCAAAGTCATAATTCTATTTGTGTTTTGTATGTGTACTTATATGTAAGTAGAAAGCAGTGAAAGGACTAAGTGGATTCCAATAAACTTGAAAACAGTTAGAGCAGTTACTGTAGCGTTCAGACTTATGGGGACTAAGAGATTTTTGTTGTTGGATTGTCCCAAAACAGCATTGTTAATCATGTTATTATCTGCCGGAGTTTGCTTACCAGTTCTTCTTCCTCTGAGTAAAACTGATGACAATTATAAGCTCACGTTGGAGCACGCAAAGAACAAAACTGCTGCAAGTTATGATGATTTTGACAGGCTTGCCATGGGCAATGTTCAGGTGCCAGGCAAACCCTTTACCTTTTGATGTTGTTTTGGCTTCCGATTTTCTAATCCAATCATTAAGACCCGGGTCAAAATTTGTATCTTGCAGAAACAGAGCAACCGACTGTGGGGATTTGCAGTTGCAGCGTACTGGGTTTCGTTTGTGACATATTTTCTTCTCTGGAAAACCTACAAGCACGTTCTTCGACTTAGAACAAGGGAGGAAGCTTCATTGGAGTCTAAACCAGAACAATTTGTAGTTCTCGTTCGAGATATTCCTCCTGTACCAGTTGGCAAAACACGCAAAGAACAAGTGGACTCTTTCTTCAGGAAGTTGTACCCGGAAACATTTGAAACATCCTTGATTGTCACTGACATCTCCGAGGTATTTGAAATTTCAGACAAGCTTCTCCTTCTGATCATAATGTTATTGTCAAATTTTTCAGAGTGGCAATGTATTCTTTTCCTAATTTGCAAGAACCGGTCCCTCTTGAGGGCTGGTAGCAGTAGCAGAAGTAAGGTCCACTCTCAAATTATAGGATACAATATTTTTATTTACCTCTGAGGAGACTCTGTACATCCGTGGAACTGATGAAAAAGTTTTACCCTGAATCTATTAAGCATTGAAAGTAATTAAAAAAACTAATGCTGAAACCTCCCTGCTCCTAATAAATCAATTAAGAGGCCATTTTTAAGTCTTGCTTCTTTTACTGCACATTAGAATACACATAAAGTAGATCACTTAGCTTATGTCGGTGCAATAAAATCTGCACAAAATTTCTCAGCAACTTAGGTCATCTAAGCTCTGCATTTATTGGTAAAGTTTGAAACAGAGAGCTTAGGTACTGTGCATCTAAGCTGTATGTTACATGGCCATAACTCAATGATTCCTTTTTCAATATTGTTTGGTTTCAGCATTCTCCCAATTTCATCCTCATCATAGTTAATGGGTATGACCAGTCATTCAAATATAAGTACTGTATTCTCTGTGAAAAAAACCTTGCCTCAAAAGCATGCCTCATCACCGATTCATCTTCCATTTGAACTTCTTTATTTCTGTTGCCTTGTCTTATTAGTTGTTTAGATGGAAGTCTCCTGTGTTCATTGTTGAATCAAACTCTCAAAGACTGATAGAATGCTAGGGTTTTATTTTATATTGAAATTTTTTAATGTTCATGAGCAGGCTCACAAGGTGTGGAAGAAACTAGAAGGCTACAAAAAGAGTCTAGCTCGTGCTGAAGTCATCTTTGAAAAGTCTAAGACAGAGAAGAATCCAGAGGGGATGCGGCCATTGAACAAGACAGGAACTTTGGGACTTTGGGGACCAAAAGTTGACTCTATAGATTTCTACAATGAGAAGATTAAGGATTTGTCAGCCAAGCTGGAAACAGAACAAAAGATTACACTGAAAGAGAAACAGGTTGCAGCAGCCTTTATAATTTTCAACAGCAGGCCTGCTGCAGCAGCTGCATCTCAGGTTGTGCATTCAAAGTTTGCATATAGATGGACTGTAATGGCTGCCCCTGAGCCTCGTCAAATACTGTGGAAAAACATTGCCATGCCCTTCTATCAGAAGATGATTCGAGAGAAGATTGTATACATTATTGTGTTTCTAGCTATTATTTTCTACATGATTCCCATCACCTTTATCTCTGCACTTACAACCCTTGATCATCTAAAAAAACTTCTGCCTTTTGTGAAATCGGTTGCGGATATAAAAGCACTTAAAACTATTCTTGAAGCTTACTTGCCTCAGATTGTTCTGCTTGTCTTTCTGGCTTTCCTGCCCACAATGCTCATGATTCTGTCCAGGGCTGAAGGGATTCCTTCAGAAGGCCATGTAGTGAGAGCTTCCTCTGGAAAGTATTTTTACTTTATCGTGTTTAACGTTTTCCTGGGAGTTACATTAGGTGGCACCTTGTTTGATTCCCTCAAGGCGATTGAAAAACAACCTAACTCAATCGTTACCCTGCTTGGCAATTCTCTTCCACCCAATGCTACCTTCTTCATTAGTTTTGTTGCGCTCAAGTAAGCTGGGTTTCCCTTCCCTTCCAATTTCATGAAACTGTTTTCTAGTTTTCATTCTCTGAAAGAATTTGTTGTTGGTTTGCTATGGATGAGATGGGTTTTCTTCTTCAGGTCTTTATGACTAATTTCTTCCATATGTTAATTGTTCTTTTAAACAGGTTTTTTGTAGGCTATGGGCTTGAACTTTCTCGCTTGGTGTCGCTAGTGATATACCATATCAAGAGGAAATTTCTTTGTAAGACTGAAGCAGATGTGGAAGAGGCTTGGGCTCCTGGTGGTTTTGGCTATGCTACCAGAGTTCCAAATGACATGTTGATTATCACCATTGCTCTATGCTATTCTGTTATTGCTCCCATGATCCTTCCTTTTGCCTTGGTGTACTTCATTGTGGGATGGTTTGTGCTTCGGAATCAGGTTGACTCTCTCTCTCTCTCACAACTTTCTTTGTTTTTAACAAATGGAAATTAGTGCTTCCAAATTCCATATGAACCAGACTTGTGATAATAAGAGAAGCTAAGGAATGGGTTGCGGCTCATATATGCATTGCTACGAGGTAAATAAACAGAAAGTTTGAGGTGTTGTTTAAGCTGATGACCTCCTTTATTTGGTGTGTGCAGGCACTTAATGTGTATGTGGCCTCTTATGAAAGCAATGGGATTATGTGGCCTCATATGCACACCAGGATTCTGGCAGCTTTGTTCATCTCCCAGATTACAATGATTGGGTACTTCTCAATCAAGAAATTCTATTATTCGCCCTTGCTCCTTCCACTTCCGCTTGTAACTCTGGTATTTGGCTATGTTTGTAAGAAATGCTTTTACATCTCATTTTGTATCACTTCCATGGAGGTGGCTTGCCATGATGTCAAGGAAGTTCCAAGCTTGTCCTCAGTTGTGGAGGCTTTTACCCCTCCCTGTGTATTTGTGGAGGACAAGTTTGATGATGTTGAGCAATTTGAGGATGCTCGGTCTAACATTTCTTCAAGGACTACCTCTATAAATACATCCATTGCTTGACCAACCATACCTAATTCTGTTTCTCCAATTCCTTATGTGCACAAAAACAGAGATGAGAGTCAAGAGACTATTGCTGCTTTTTCCATCGTTGTAAGAATAATATATCATTTTATATTGATAGGACCATGCAAGCTTTTCAAGATCCCCAAGACGAGCACAACTCAAGCTCTCTGTTGTAACATAGTTTAGGATGTATGGGAGCTTAGAGAGTCATGATTGTCTGTTTATCTTCTATGTCCTCTGCTTCTTGTTCATTCTATTTTTTGTATATATCGCATATGAATATGATATACAATGGCTGCTAGCTATTTTCATTTGTTTAGTTGGGCCAACATGAAACATCTCTCTGTGGTTGTTCGCTTAGCTTGAAATAGTGTATATTTATGTCCTTTTTTCTGCAATGTTTTATAAGATTAAGTTAAAGCTGTTATGTTGTGAGTTTGCTTCATCCGTTTGAGGCAATGCTAAAAGCATTGTTTGCAGAAATAAGGCTGAAATTTTCCTGCAATGTTTATTCAGATTAACTTAAGGTTGTTATGTTGTGAATTTTCTTCATCAGCTTCAGGCAATGCTAATGCATTATTCACAGAAATAAGGCTGAATATTCTTATGGGCTGATTGTTTGCGCCATCCTTTAATGGTGGAAAATATTTCAAACAAATGTTTTTTGAACTGGCTTCCTCTTATTACCTTTAGCACCGTTCAATTCAATCACCTTCTGCTTAGAAGTGGTGAGTAGGGGGTGTATATTCTGCAAAGGTTGTGGAAGCACAATTACAATCATAAGCATGTCAGTGATAGGTTTGAGCTGACTATTGATGACCAAGTTAATTTTAGGCCAAAGCTTTATTAGGACTGTTTTCCCACCCCAAAAAATTTAGAAGAAATTAAAAGTAAAATATTTCTGCGGAGATTACAGAAAAAGCTAACATGATACTTCAAGATGCTCCCAAACACACTAATTATTATAGATCACTGTTATCTAAACTTGATTGCCTTAACAGGAGCCTGAATAAAGACATAAATCAGTGATAAATTTATTTTAATGGAAGGTGACACCTAATATGAACTTTTTCATCTGATTATAGCTCAATAATATGGAGTTTCTTTTTCATCTAATTATAGCTCAATAATATGGAGTTTTTAATGCTACCAGAACTTTTACTGGACATTTCTGAGAAATAAGCATTCCTCTATGCATAAAGCATAGAAGGAAAATAATTCGTTTTATATGGTGTAGAGTTCTTTGCAAAATAAACCTGATAATGGGAATTTGAGGACAGCCACCTCTATGGAGCTAAAACTGATTTAAGGACACATCAACTGGATATTTGAAATGGGTGGAGAGTAAGAGCTTGGCATAGTGCTTAAGGCTGAGCTCCGAAGGGGGTTGATCAAATCCTTTGAGCCGAGGAATCATTCATTAACTGTCAACATAAAACTGTCCAGATAAAATAGGCGGTAGTCTAAAGAGGTGATTTTTTCCTTTTTGTTAGGTTGATTTTTCAGTTGATTTTATTTGAAATTTAAGTAAAAATTGGAAAATTATAATTATAAATTGTTAAATTTGCACAATTCCAATGCTCAAAATTTTTCCAAATCACTGATTTGACATTGGAAAACACAATTTAATTGACAAAGTTACCGGATTAGTATTTCCTGATTCCATTAAAAAAAAAAAAAAACCAAAAAATCAGCGTTTGTAAGACATATATGCTCCAGCGTCTAGAGTCACTTTCTTCCAAAGGTAGCCTTTTTATTTGAAGACCTCGTTTGACTCTCTTTCTTTGGAAGAGGGAGCAGGGCAATTTTGGTTTCAAAGAAAGGCAATCTCCTGGTGTCAATGGTATTTCTCCTGGGTTTATTGAACTAATTTTGTTCTAGTTATAAATGGTCTGCTAGAATTTTATGAGGAGATTATATTTGGCTGTACAGATCTTATTAATTTGTTTTGAAGCCAGCTCATAAATTACTGTGAATTGCATAGCCATTAAGTTGCTTCATGTCATCTCATCTTATAAAATTTCAGTATTCTAACAAAGAGAATATATTGAAATTCTAGAAAGAGGCTTTATTTGGTGGTGCTTTGATTAGAGGCCTTACTAAATTTATTCCCAAGCCATATGATGAATTAGTTAATGTTTCTTACATTGGTCTTATTAAATTTATTCTTAAACCATATGATGGATTAGTTAATGTTTCTTACAAATTTCAAATGTGTAATCTTTGGTGATTATTTTTTGTTAAAGTGGCTTCATTTTTGTGAGATTATTCTTTTAGGAACTCTGATTTCTAGTTAAGAGGAAATGTATTAGGGTAAGAATTTTGATTAGAATGTTGCTTTAGCATTGATAGATTTCGTCAAGAATTTTGATAGATTTTGAATAAGGTTTCAATAGGATTAAATAAAGTTTTCGTGAACAATGTTAGGATACTTTTTTTTTTTGTAAGTCAGAAGTATATATTATGGTACAAAAATATGTTACAAAAAATCTGCCATTGCAAATCGAGGCCTAATAAAACCAGTAGACCAGGCACAAAACTCAGGCCCTTAAGAAGCTGCCTAAACAGCTACCCGCACAACACGCAGGGTGGCTAACCAGAGAACGACATCAAAAACACAGACCCCTACGACACCGTGGACCAAAAACAAAGTTACATAAGCAAAAGATAGAAACCAGCTGCTATTAGATGCAGCGCAGAAGAGAAAAACATAAGCAGATCACTGCGGAGGAGTTCCTAACCGGCTGACAGTGTCCAGACCTTGCTTCATAACGTGCTTATCAACCCGAGCCTGCAAGGTATGATAATTTTGAGCTTCCTTCGAAGGCGCTGGCTGCTGACTAGCATGGAGCAGAGGATCAGGGCTGAGAGTCTGCCTGAGAAGTTTGATGAGCAGCGTCAGCGTCTTGTTAACCGACTCTGCCACACCATGCACTATTGTGATTTTGGAGTCCAGTAGCTTGTAGATCTCATACATATTGTTCAGTTGATCCACAGAGATGGAACCCTCCCGATTCGAATGCTGCTGCATTTCCTCCTTGGACTCTAATGCCTTGGCAAGCAGGGTCTTGATCCTCCAACTCTCCGCCTGCATTCTTACGAACTGGGTAGCTCGTTTGGATGCTGTGCCCGGGTCGAGTAACCAGTCGACCCCCTCAGCAATGTCATCCTCAGTGCGTTGTAATTCTTCCTCCTTGACCGAAGCTTCCAAATCAGCGATTTTACGCTTATTCCTCGCTGTAGTTCGTGTTTCATACATTCTCTTCGCAGTTTGAAGCTCCTGATTTGCAGTGATGCTTCTGCAGCTTCCTGTCTTCATGGTGCACCGGCTGTCCTTTCCTTGTTGGCAGAAACGCTTCCAAGAAATATTGTAACCTAGAGAGAAGTCCGAAGGAATTACAATGGAGCTGGTTCCTGGGCTAGCTAATAAATAATCCTTCTCCATTCGGTTTCCCGTGTTACCCTTGTTCAGACGAAGCGAGGTGGTTGTACTATCACCATAACTTCCCGGGAGGGCCGAGAATTTCGAGGGATGTCTCCAGATCCTAAAATGAATGTTGTTGTTTTCCGCTTGAGTACGTACCTTCCATGTGTCCCTTCTTCTTGGTATGCGGCGGTGATATGCTCTGCAGCCTTCCCTGTCATAAAACCTATCTGTTTTTGCCTGTTGTTGCCATAATTGTTTCCTCTGCGCATGTCCTTTCTTCCGGCACCAATGATCCAAACTCATGTCCTTATCGGCCCGTTCCATCATGCTTTACCGTTGGAGTCTGCCTTCTCCGGTTAAGCCCAGTCAGTGTCGCCGAGGTCCTGCTTGGCCAGCTGTAGGCACTTTTCCTTGAGGTCCGGACAGTGCACCTATTGCCAACAGCTGTCCCATATCTCGTCTGGGTTGTCAATGCCATAGTTCGCCAAGTAGTCAGCGAGCCCATTAGCCTTACGTCTGACCACCTGAAAAACTATCCCGTTCATCCCGACAATCAATTCTGCAATATTCTCCGTCACCTTGGCGAGCCTCCAGTGTTTCGTGGCTCGACTTGCTGTGGGGCCTGCATAGATCTTCTTAGCAACTGAGATTACCAGAGACGAATCCCCTTCCACAATCACCTTGCCAGTCTGCAAATTCTTTAGAATTCTAAGCCCGTGCTCAAGCGCCGCGAACTCCATCTCGTTGTTTGTGCTTTCTCCTAGCTCTCTACAGTATATATGTATAATTTCGCCACCCTAATTCCTTATGAATCCTCCAATACCTGCTGTCCTAGGGTTCCCTCTGGACGCACCATCAAAATTCAGCTTCAGACCTCCCTCCGGCGGACAATTCCACTTGGTGGCTTCCGAATTTGGTTGCTGTTGGCGTCTCGACGATGTGCTGCTGTGGTTCGCTTCCAATTGAAAGCGTTTTAGGATGAGTATGTCACGATCTGATATCTTCTCTTGGGGATCTACTTTACATTTCGTTTGAATTAGCTGTTGAATGTTGGTTAAAACAATTTCTTTGGAGTGCTCTGCATTTCTATATTCATCCTGGAATATTTGTCTATTGCGTTCTTTCCAGACTGTCCATAGAAGGAAGCCTGGCATGGTTTTCCAAATGCTATTGACCCTTTGGTTATTGGAGAAGTTACTTTGCCAATTGAGGATAGTATTATGAATTGACCCTCTGTCTCTGTTGGAATCACTTAGAATTTCCTTCATCCAGTTCCATAATTGATTCGCCCATTCACACGAGTTAAACTAGTGGTTTATTGTTTCTTCTTCAGCTAAGCACATTGGGCATCTATAAGGTCCACTCAATCCTTTTTTGCGTAAATTATCCCAGGTTAAGGTTCTGTTTCGCATCAGAAGCCAAAGGAATGTCTTGCTTTTTGGCCAAAATAGGTTGTCCCAAACTTTATTGCTCCATGGCACTGCCTCCTTCTGCTCAGCCTTTTCTATTATTTCCCTCGCTTCTTTTAATGAGAAATTGCCACTACCTCTCATACCCCATCTTAGCTTGTCTTCTTCTGCTTTCCGAATTTTTCTTTTCTGCATTTTATCATTAATTTGCTGTGTGCTTTCATTTCTTTCATTGTTGTTGCCGTTGTTGAGACTAATCCATTCCCTCCAGATGGGATCCCTATTGTTCTGATTCCAATAGTGGTGGACTCTGTGCCTGCCTTCATTTTGGTTTGAGAGTTTGAGAGACGCTAGTTCTGGGGTGTCCAATTTTGGGAGTTGTTGCTAGGCATCCTCCCAAAACAGGGCAACCCTGCCATTGCGGATTTCCCAAACGCTGTTCTCCTGCACTATGCTTCGGTTTTTGCGCGCAAGGTTCCATATGGGTGAGCTTTCCGGGACCTCTTGTAGTCTGACCATATCCTGATTGTTGCAGTCGAGAGTGTACTTTTCTTTCCAATATCTAGCCCACGACAAATTGGGCTCTTTTATCCACCTCCACCATAGTTTAGCACCACAGGTCCTGTTGACAATTGACGGATCTACGAGATTTAGTCCCCCCATGGATTTCGGCTTGCATAGCTTATTCCAAGCTATCAATGCCCATTTTTTCTTATCCCCATTGCCATTCCAAAGGAAAGATCTCTGAATGGTTCTCATTTGCTGTAGAATTCCCTTGGAAGCTGGTAGTATAGACAATAAGTACTGCGGTATGGCCTGTAACACTGCCTTAGTTAAAACTAAACGACCACCGAAGTTTAAAGCCCTGTGCGTCCAATGTTTACATTTTTTCTCCATGTTGGCTAAAACCTTCTCCCAGTGTGTTTTCTGCCAAGGTTTGAGAGTAAGGGGAGCCCCTATATACCTCGATTGTAGATTGCCTATCCTGAATCCAAGTAGTTGAGACAGATGAGCCTGAATAGCCGGATGAGTATGGAAGAAGAAGATCGTTGACTAGGAGAAATTTATTTCCATTCCAGAGGCTTTACTAAATAGGTTTAAGATATGCCTAAAAGCTAAGGCCTCTTTGACAGTGGGGATTCTGGGTAACATTGTATCGTCCACGAACTGTTGATGCGTGGTGGCCAGTAGAGTTCTTATCGGTTGAAGACCCTTAATGATTCCATCAGCTTTCTTCTTGGCTATAATTCTGCCGAGACCTTCCATAAGAATGACAAACAGGAATGGGGACAGAGGATCCGCCTGCCTTATTCCATGCGATGGTGAGAAAGGTTCAGAGGGTGCTCCATTAACAAGGATTGAGAATCTTGAGGATTTGATGAGGGCTAAAACCCAGCTAATCCATTGCCTGTAAAAACCAAAAGCTTCCAGTATGGCTTCTAGGTACCTCCAGCTCACCTTGTCATATGCCTTCGAGAGATCAAGCTGCATTAGCATTCCTGTTTCTTTCCTTGAGTGTAGAGTGTGGATCATCTCCTGGGCAAGGAGGATATTGTCTAATATCTGCCTTCCCTCTACATAGCCCGATTGTTCTTCAGATATGATGCCCGGAAGAATCGGCTTTAATCTGTTGGCTATAACTTTTGATATTATTTTGTAAATGACATTGCAGAGGGCTATAGGTGTGAACTTTTCAGGGGTATTGGCTTCCTCTACCTTAGGTATGAGCGCTATAAAGGTTGAATTGATGGATTTTAGGATTGCTCCAGATCTTCTGGAGTCCTCAACCACATCCCACACTCCCTGTTTTACAATATGCCAACAGGCCTTGTAAAAGTTGATGGTGAACCCATCAGGTCCTGGAGCTTTGTCGTTTGGCATGCTATTTACTGCTTCCTCCACTTCTCCCAGTGTAATTTCCCTGCAGAGGGCCCAGTTCTGATCAGAGTTGATAGATTTGGGTATGGCTTTTAGAAGTTCCTTTATGGCTTCCTCTCTGTCTAATTGTGGTTCCTGAGCTATGGAATTGAAGTGTTCCCGGAGCAGTGCTGATATGTCGTGGTGATTCTTCAGTGGTTCCCCATCTTTATTTTTCATCTCCAGAATTTTATTTGCACTCCTGTAGTCTAGAGTCGATCTGTGGAAAAATTTGGTGTTTTGCTCCCCTTCTTTTAACCATTGGATTCTTGATTTTTGTTTCCATAGGGTTTCTTCTTGTCTGCATCGATCGTGCCATTGATGAGTTAGACTTTTCTCCTGCTCGGCATATTCCTCATTACTGTGCCCACAAGCCCAGTCTTTGTGGATTTGTTCCAACTTTTCTTCTATCCGGGTTTTCTCCTTAAAGATGTCCCCAAATACTGTTCTGTTCCACTCCTTTATCTTTTCTTTGATGATTCTTAACTTCCTCTGTAGGTTAAACATTTTGGAGCCTTTGCCTTCCAGGGGTTCGGACCACCATTTCTCCACTAACTTGAGGAAGTTGGGGTGATCCAGCCAAAATTTTTCAAATTGGAATGGTTTGTTCCTCGGAGTGCTCTGCACCGCAACTGTGAGTGAAATTGGCCAGTGATCCGAGCCTCCAGTTGGGAGGATATCTGATTCTACAGTGATGCCATCCATTATGATATTCTCCGAAATCAAGAATCTATCCAAGCGGGAAGCAATCAATCTTTCTCCCCCTCTTCTGTTATTCCAAGTGAAGTTGCCACTCTTGGGGAGAATATCTACTAATTTAAAATCATCAATGAAACTGGTGAAAAGCCTCCGTATCCTTGTTTAGTTTTCTTAGACCCCCTTTCTTCTCCAGAAGGGTAGTTATCATGTTGAAATCTCCCCCTATAATGCATTTAGATCTTGGGTATCTAGCAATGAGTTTATTTAAGGAAATTAAGAAACTTATTTTGTCCTCTGTTCTTTGTGGTCCATATACATTAACACATAAGAAAGATTCAGAGTTATCTGTGATTTGAGCTTCCACAGCAATGAAATGTTTGTTCGCTTCGGCAGAGATCAACTGAATATCTCTTGTATCCCATAGCGTTGCCAGGCCACCTTCTCGGCCTTGACTTTCTACTTCTCGATAATTTATATTCCTTTCGATCTTCTTGTTTATCTTGGCCATGCTGGAGCTGCTGCATTTGGTTTCTTGAATGAACATAATCTCCGGATTGAACTTTTGAAATTTACGCTTCAATACTCTTTGTTTTGCTTGGCCGTTCAGCCCTCTAGCATTCCAAGATATGATCTTCATGATTAACTTAAGGTTTTAATGGTAGGACGAGAAGGCGCTGAGTGCCTTCATCTTCCCTGAGTTGATCATTATCATGCCTAGCTCCTGCAGAGCCTCACCATTTGTCCTTCTGCCTCGTCTTTTCTTTTGTTTGGAGCTGGATGAGTTCCAT